>JAODGE020010289.1:0-10554 GCA_027574965.2 Ecitophya simulans
AATTGCGGCATAAAGGTTACATAAATACCACCAAGACGAAACGGATGGATTTTTGGTAGTATCTTCAGAAACCGATTGAAAGATGGAGTCCACGTACCAGACACAAGAGGCGGCGACAGATTTTGTAAATTTATGACAATAATTAATCCTTTACTGATTACGCCACGGTTTGCCTGGTACGTACCTGTCAAATTAAAAGTAGAAACTGCATTGTGCATATCAAAGCAAAACTTACAACACATAGCCAGGAATTTATTAACAACGTTCATGTCACATCCAGTTGCGTCTGGTGAATGGGCTCCTGCAAATCCAACTCGATAGCCACTCGGTGTCAATTTACTCGCCTCGAAAATATAACTGAAATACATCATAATATATTTTTATACTGCAAATACGCAGAGTTAAATACTTACAAATTATCCAAACCTTTTTTTTCTGCATGATTAAATTCATTAAAACAAAACATTTCAGGATAACGTTTCTTGTATACAAAATACCATTCAAAATGTTTTTTAGTTTTGTTTAAATTATATTTACAATTTCTCAAATATATAGGTAACATTTCTTTGTTGTAATGTTTCGGAATGAAAGCATGAGAATCTATCCATTTTTCTAATAAGCCCAGACAGTGGTCAAAACGTTTCTCGTCTTCTTGCAAATTTTGTTTTACCTGCGCAATTTGATTTGGCAATAGAGTTGTTAACATATTAATTATTTTTTAGAAATAAACCAACAATATTTTAAAACGTAAAACGCGTTAAAACACAATCTATCAAGTTGGTAGTTCGTTTATATACTCGTTCACTTACTGTTTCAACAGTAATGTACGTGAATATTTGGAACCAGTTATAATTAATAACATACGCTATACTTTTGCCATTTATTATTTAAATAATAATTGTAATTAATAAAAAATAAATATCAAACGCACAAGTTTTTAGAATTATTATATATTTTGAATTATTACATATTGTATAAACTGTATAAACTCATTTAAACAATAAAATTAAAATTTAAAATATAAAAAGATCTTTCAGCATAGCGGTATTATTGTTATTGAGTACACAAAATTGGTTGCATAACCGTGTATGGTTTTGTCAACATCTGAAGAGGTATTGCATCGCAAGGTAAAAGTCGTATACTTAACAAAATCCACGTTTGGATTGTCGAACAGACAAGTCGTTGAGCATCGACCATTACTACGTACATGTTTGCGGGCAGTTAAGTGCTCACGTTGCAGAAGAGCTATCGATAAGAGCAGAGGAGGATTTTTGCAACCGGGATTTCCGCCATAAGGAGACGATCTCTCTAAACGTTAAAAGGCGGTAGAAACCTTCTACAAACGAAGTAGAATGACTAAAGCACGTGTAATTATCGTAAATTGCACAAAGACCAAAAAAAAATCATTGCAATGTAAGCCAAATAAAAATTTGGGTGATTGTATATTTATTTTGTGGAGGAAAGCAGATGTAGGTATACTAATTTTGAAAAAAAAATTTAAAATTTTAAACAATATGTTTTTGACGGTTACAAAAATTATGTTGGGTCTTGCTTTGACCATTTCATAACCACCTACAATTTTTATGACTTATTTAAACATTTTACACGTTGTTTTCTAATTCTATTCTTGCTTTATCTAGCAGATTACAACTATTTTAAATTTTAAAGTTTATTTTAACAATTCCTTACCCGCATGATGCATTTTAATCATTTTTTTATATCCTTTTCCGACTTATTAATCCTTCACTACCTAATACTTCTCGTATTTTCGAATCGGTAAACTGTTCCTAACCGGCATACTTGACAAACTTTGCCGGTCGCCAGAAGTTCAATTTCTACACGTAGTTTACTTTGTTTTTGTAATATTTGGATATATGACCCCAACGTTTGATTTTTTTTAACGATTTAATGACTTTTTAATGACGTAATAAACCGTTTTGCAGTTTTGTCTTTCATTTAAACATCAAGTGTCTGAATATTTATCTTATGAAAGTTTTTGTCAAAATAATCCAGATTCCGACGCTTCTTTTAATTGATAGATCCAGTTTCTTTAATTCTTTCTGCGCCGGCGGTAGCCGGTCGAAGAGGAAGTCTTGCTTTGCTTCCAAGCACTTCTTCGCCGTAACCATTGTTGCGCGCGTACGCATTTTGCCACTGAAGTTACTCTAGAAGGTTACAAATATGTTGCGCATTTGCGGCTTTCATTAATAATAATAAGTCATATTGCACTTGTAACCGAGTCTTGATGAACACTAAACTTAAAACTAGAAGACAATAATATTTTTGTGGTATTTGCTCCCACCGGCAATCTTCATGCACCCCACACGGAGTAAGCGCAGACAACCACCATTCAAGCGCTTACATCATAACTTACGACTAAACAAATTTAAGTGTAATCTAAGATAAAACATAACTAGCACTACACTCAGTTCTCAACAGATATATTTTGTTATAATTACGTTGTTGATATCACAAAACTGGTTATTTAGAAATTTTGACTTACGCAGCATTTTGAAACATTTTATTTGAACTAAACAGTTCTGACCGTGTGACATAAATAAAACTGTTGTTTGTTGAAAAACAAACACTTTTTTGTCTTCTATCACTAATATGTGAGATTCTTTTTAAATCTTTTCTATTCATAGTATATATAGTTTGCTAAGTCACCTGGATGGAGAGTGAAGAATTTCCTAAGAAATTGATTGTCATCATTTGGTTTTAAATTAAACTTTTGTTCACTCATATCAAAACATTTGACATCCAGCTACATGTTCTCAATTTATAATTATTTAAAACTGCAACGCCATTGATCCAACGAACCATTGGTAAAATTGGTTTCTTGAAAGAAAAAATTTGGCATATATCTGTGCGTTTTTGTGTTTTTTCTTCTTGGAAGAGGTTAATAGAACTAAATGTAAAATTTGATAGTTTTTCAATCATACAAAAAATGTTTTATTGTTTTTAAATTAATGTGTTCATTGTCAGTTGATTATATGATATAATGCAATCAGTCAGCGCTTGTTGAATCAGACGATAAATGCGCACTGGGCAATGTAGAAATTTATTGGCCCAAAATGCCACAAAAATTTTTATTTTGTTTTATTTTATTTCATTATGAATGTAAAATGTTAGTATCTTGGATATCTTTATTATTGTGTTATTTCTATAATTAAAACACTCAATTGTTTCAATATGTGAATTAAATATCTCATTGTTATGTACGGTATATTATGAGTTCATAAGCAACGACGTGCTATGTACCAGTGTTTATCTGCTCGTCGACTATTCTGCATCACTAGTAACAGCAGTTTTGGCCAATTTTCCATGTATTTTATATGAACATGCGTTATTAATTTTCAAGTCATTTTTGACCGACACGCCCAAAAAATTTCAAATTGTGCTTGATCATAAACTAAAATGCTCAATGAATTATCTGTCTTACTCGCCGGCCGGCAGTTCTGATGCTTGTGTTTCTAGGTATAATTGTGAGTGAATCTTGTTTATCGTTTGACGCATATTAGTCGTAAATTTTTCGCTTGCAATCGTAGATTTTCACGGATATTTTAGTCTTGTCGTCTAATGTAAGTAGATTTAGGTTTTTATTGTCTATTATAACAGATTGGTATAACAGATTGCAGTGAATATACGTAGCGCGTAGGTAGCAACCACGCGGTGCTTCGCGATTATCTCGTATCGCAATTTGCGTGCGCGAATGCGCCGTTTTCTTCAACTACGCTTGTTCACATTGTTTTGAGCTGTATCCGACGCAAAATCAAAAAAGTTAACACACCGTGCCGAAGGATGAATGGCTCTGCAAAAGTGAGTCGCAAACGGTCGCCTCCACGTAATAAGCATGTATGTTGCCTTTTCGTGGCTAAAGGAAAACTGTATGGAGAAATTGTATGGACCCGTTACCTCCCCATCGAAAATGTAAAATTGGCTTGTAAAATTAATCTCTAGTGTGCTAGTGGAAGTAAAGTCAAAGCGACCAGCAGTGCGTCTTCTTGTAATTACCAAATTGTAGAATTGTATTTTGAATTGTATGTTAGTGTAGTTTTGCACAGTACATTAAACACCCTCGGAGGTGTAATGTGTGGTTGCGATTTATTAAATTGCACGCTAAAGAAGATCGCAAAAAACTTTGCGGATTAACGTGAAATAGCGGTGCGGCGTATGAAGACGCGCAAGAATGGAGAACTAGTTGACAGTCCCCTTCATGTTTGCACGTTTAATACACCTACTGTTTCGGCGCGTATAACTGCGGGTATAACTGCTTCCTATACGCGAAAATGTCCCAAAACATTTGCGATGCTTCAAGTGCCAGAAGTTTGGCCATACATCTGTAAGGTGTGTGTCTGAGCAACTGTGCGTTGGCGGCAAAGCACTGACATGGCCCACACTCTGCTAAATCGCGCAAATGCCCAGTTTTTAAAACTGAACAGGCAATTTAAGAAGTTTGTGTGCGCAAAAAATTAACCTACGCAGACGCAAAGCGTAAGGTTGTCCCTCAGGACAATCGCGGGCGTATGTCCTAAGCGTCGGTCACCGCAAACCAAAATTCTCTCGACCAGATCAACAAAATTTTCAAGCGACTGTGTCCGTTGCTTAGACAAAATTATAGTTTCCAAAAAAAACCGACACAAACCGGCGTCAAATTGGGACCAGTCAAAGCCGACGTTACCTCACCAACCAGGGATCCCGCTTCTACCACAACGGAAAAGCGGGTAAGTTTGGAATTAGGAGGTTTTGCCTGGGTCACCGTGAATCTAACACAACCAAAGAAGAAGGACAGGCGTCTTCCTGGTTCTAAGAACTGAAATGGATCTTATTGATTCTAATATTGGATTTTTTTTTGTTTCATAATAAATTTATTTTTATTTATATTCCTTAATTTTTTTAATGTTAGATAACAACTCTAATTTTTCTAAATTTTATGAAAAACGTATTTTAGTGGAATTATAATAAGGTAGTTGCAAAACTGCCACATTTGCAGTTTCTTCTAAAAATTTTTTTCCTTTTTGTGTAGATCTTTAAGAGACACATTTAAGTCTTAAAACTAAGTCTCCGCAGATACTATTTCTTTCCGCAGGATGACGTACAGGACCTACGAGCCAAAGGCGGGGTTGCCATATTGGTTTGGAAAGACTGTACTGCGGTACCCCTCCAAACACTGCTCCAGACAGTAGCAATTTGTTTGGCTTTTTGCTAAACATCACTATCTGCTCCATCTCTTTTCCTCCTGGTCGTCTCTTTAATTCAGCCGATCTGGACGCTCTAATCTCAGAGCTTTTTAACCGTGGCTGCTTTTTGGCAATTTTAACGCCTACTTGGGTATGTAGAGGTCGTTGAAGAACAAAGCGCGGGGAAGAAACTTGGAGTTAGTGTTTGAGAACACTGAAACGGAACTTTAAATTTTAATTCTGCAAACAGCGAGGAGTCTGTGATTGATTTGAGTGTGGCTTTGTCGGAAGCTGCAACGCATATGACGTAGGTCTCTTTCACGCAGTATTCGTTCAGGAACTACTACCCTATTCTGGTCAGCACGGATATCCACAAAACCAAAGTACACTGTCATACAAATTGGAATCCCAATAAAGTCTACTGGGACTTGTTCCAAGAGTCTATAGAGGTTCCAACACCTTTGCCCGATGCGAATGAATCCGTGTCTGCGTTTTCTGAGGTCGTTCTTCGAGCGGTCCGTCGTAACATTCCAAAAACGTCAACCGGCCGACAGCCGCGGATAAAGATTGCGACGATGCCATTGCTAAACAAACACACTCATATAACATGTTCAAGCGGTGTTCATCAACCGCAAACCTCGTCGAGTATAACAAATGCATGGTCCTGGCAGGACCCTTTCGTCTTCGGCGTCAACTTTGGAAAGTGTGGTGTAAAATCCGCGCGGTTTTAGGTAGCAAATCCTTCCCTGTGTTGTGCCATTTTGTGGACAACGACAAACACAATTTATTTCCAGCAACTGTACTATAAGCAACGCGTTTTACTAGCAACAGCTCTACCGCTAATTACGCACCGGAATTCTTTGCTACCAAAAATCACGCTCAGTCGGTCAGCTTTGATTTTGGGAACGACAAGTGTGACTATAACAACTTTTTCTCTTTAAGAGAACTGAAATGTGTCCCCTTTTCTGTTAAGAAAATTTCGGCGGGTTTTGATTCTATTCTTTATGTTTTTCATTAATACTTTCCATTGAGAAGCAAACGTTGTATCTTCAACTTTTTTAATATATTGTCGTTGTCATCTACCTATCTTGATACATGGCATAAAATAATAGTGATACCTATTCTTAAACCCGATAAGGACTCCTCCAACAAAGTCTGGGAGAAGATGATAGTTTGGCGACTTACCTAGATTCACGAGTCACGTAACCTTCTTAGTCCTCTCCAAACAGGTTTCCGCAAACACCGGTGTACTTTAAACGGCCGATTCAGAATGCATTTCTGAACCAAAGTCATTTTATCGCGGTCTTTCTCGATATTAAGAAAGCATACGATATGATCTGGCGATATAGCGTCTTACAACAGTTGCATGTCTGTGGTTTACGCAGCAGATTGCCTCTTCTTATCCGCAAGTTTTTTCGCAACCGATCCTTTTCTGTCCGACTGAATGCTAATCAGCTAGCGTACTATTTTTTAGAAAACGGTGTTCCTCAGGGATCAATCCTGAGTGTGATTCTATTCGTTGTTGCCGTCAACTATCTGACCGAAGTTTTGAGCGAGGAAAACGGCGGAATCCTGTACGTGGATGATTTTAGTCTTTTACAATAGAGATTCTCAAGTTTTGCAAACTCGGCTAGACCTCATCCATCACAAAGTTTTTAGTCGCGGTTTTCGTTTATTTTCTAAAAATCTACATGCGTTTACTTTTGTTGACTAGGCCTTCCGCATCCCCCTCCTACTATTAAAAAATTTTAACTCACAAAGTTGTTTGGTAGTTACTTAAAAAACTAAACAGCATAAAACAAGTGACACACTAGAAACTATTGCTTGTTGAAAAGCAACTATTTTGTTACGCAATATCACTGATCTGTGATATGTTTATAAGCATCGGTTTTGTTTATAGTATTTGTAATGCAAGTGAATATTATTATGGTAACTAACTAATAGCGTGATAGTGGATTATTAGTTAATGTTTTTTGATAATCCTTTCTAGTTCATAAAATGAGAATTATATGGAAATAAATATATAATTTCTGTTAAATGACAAAACTTTAAAATAAATGTATTGTTTACTCATAAGTTGTTTTCCGCAAGCCTTGACGCGCTAGTAGTGAGCTCAAAGAGTTGCTTGACAAGTTTTTCTGTTGTTCGCAATATTCGTAATGTGCTCCAAAGTGCAATGGCTTGCGTAAGCCCACTGTTTGTTGGAGTGGAAGTCGTCCAAGAGATCAAGGAGGATGCGCTCCAAATGGTGCACATCGAGAACCTACATAGTTCGTAAAAACGAATAATTTACGAATTAGATAAAATGAAATAATGTGAACTAAGAAAACTTATAGTACATCGGCAAACAATTAATAATTATAAATAAAGTAAATTCATCACACTTATATGTTGCAAGACAATTATCTGAATTAAAAAAAAATTTAGGCATAAAAAATCAATAAATCGTATTATATTATTAATCATATTTTGTATTTAGCATTACAAAGCATAATGTTGCAGTTGCTTAAATTAAAGCTTATTCAATTTAAAGACTTTTCAGAAACGTTAAAAATTGTTTTTTTTATAAAAATTTGTTCTCGTAATGGCCTACTTGCCTTTTTCAAATATTTTTTTACAATTTGGAAAACTTTAAACATATTTTGGGTTTTTTTTGCTTCACTACCACTAAGAAGAGCCGTAGAGTGTTGCTTGCCGCCGCGTACGACTTTATTTAGAAAAGGCAGAAGCCGTAATTATTATTTTTTTAAATATTATTTATGTTTTACAATATTTACTAACAAATGGAATAAAAAGTTTTAAAAAATCATAAAACTTTGTTAATTTGTGGATCTTTTGACTAAAACAACCTGATACAAATTAACATTTCGCAACAATAAAGAAGTTTGAAAATTAGTTGCTACTGAGCGACATAAGATGTCGCTGTTAAAATTGTCTAACATAACTATTATTAAATTGCAAAGAATAAATATTTGACTATGTAATCTCAAAGTTATCTTAACTAGAATGTAAGCTACACTAAATTAGAGTAAATTTTAATCAGAGTATATCTTTACAGTATTATAAATGCATCGGTGTTGTTTTGTCGTGTTAACAATGTGTTTTAATAGCTTTAATAGCTCTCGTGAATAGTTAAAAAGTTGCAATTGTTTTTGCAACTATAAATTTAAATATTATATTAAAAACAACAGTTATTTTAAGGAGAAAACTACAGAACTATAGTACAGTATAAAATAATTAAATAATTACCCTAGTTGGAATAAAAAGCACTTATCAATTAGAAAACTACTGAAAACATTTTGTATTACTACAAAGAAAAACGTTTCTTTAACTGTTTCCAAAAATGGCTTGTGTTTCTCGTAAATTTTCTAGATATTGTCCTTAATAATAGCATTTGTTGATCATGTAAATTTTCATTATCGAGAAACAAATGGTTGTAGTACATTAAAGGTTTCCAAAATTTTGAACTAAATGACTCATCTTATAAATAACTCGTAAGTTGTTCGCCAGCCTTGACGCACTCGTCGTGAGATCGAATTGATGCTTGAAGAGTTTTTCTGTTCGCGATATTTGTCATGTGCTTCAAAGTTCAGTCAATTGCGTAAGCCAGCAGTTTGTTGACGCAATCACACAAAATAAAAAAATCTAAAGTAAAAAATATACTATATATTGAAATTATTAATAATTATAAACAAAGTAAAATCACACACATTACGCAAGATTATAATCTAAAATATGAAATCTTTTTAGTCATAAAGAATTTATAAATTGTATCACATTATCAATCATATTTAGTATTTTGCATTAAAAAGCCTAACACACAGCCAAACCTGGTGGACTTTCAATTCGTACGACGACTGGACTCTGGGCCTGTCATTTGCTTTTACCATACAGAAGCGACGTTACTACATGCGGATTATACAGACACCATTAAAAAATTTAAAAATATAAAATAATATAAAAATTAGTCATAATTGTTTTTGGAAATATTCAGTGTTATTGTAATTCAAGATATTATAAAGGGCCTTCAATTAGTATAAAAATATTGATACGCCACTTAAATCATATTCAAAGGATATCGTATAAACGGTGCTAACCCATCTTGATTTTTGTAAGAGGGCATCATTGTTAAGGCTAAATTATCCCTAGGAAACATATTACAAACACCCTTGGTTGACATTAAGATGTTAGGAGAATTGAGTTCTTTCAGCAAAGGCCGTAATTCATCGATCATATCTTTAATGTTATCATTAAGAACAATATTTATGTTCTTCTAAGTTTCTTGTTATTGAATAAATTTTTTAATTGCAAAGTTTGCCCTACATCTTCAAATAAATATCAATGTTGTCTAAAATAAGCAACTAATAAATGAAAGAGAGGTATATTTATATTAATTGCGTATACCTGCTTTGAACCAACCGTCTTCAATACTGTCCAGCTGAAAGTGGAACAATATTCCAACAACCTTATACTCTTACACAAACGTACACAAACGTACACAAACGTGCAAATAATTAAGGTACATTGTCAAAACGCTATCTCCAGGTCAAGATTCAAGTTCGTGTTTGGGAAATTGGAAGTTTTCGTTACGGTGACGTTGGAGAATTCTGCGCGAATCGCTTCTGAACCCGTTACGGCCTTTTCAACGTAGTAGAGGTCTTGTGGAGGATTTCAGGATTATTTTCGGCAAGATATGTTGATATTTACTTCTAGACATTTTTGAAAAGTCATAAGAAATATACAACGACTACATGGTATGATATATTTGGCTGTAATTAGGTTAGTCAAATTTACGAAAATTATTACGTAGAAATTTTAACACATGAAGTATATTGGAAGTTATTTGAATAACTGAACAGCTAAGAACAAGTAAAACACGGAAAACTCTTGCATTCGTAAAACGTTTGATTATTATTGTGGTAACTATCTAATGGCATAATAACTATTAGAAAATGTATTTTGGTGTTTTTATTTTGTTGACTTTGAAAAATTTTTTTATTTTACGATAATATTTAATAATTTCTCTGATATTATTTCTGACATGTGTGTGGCAGTAGTGAAACAGGTTAATTTCAATGCCTATAAAACCATTTAATAAATTTCGTCAGATTGAAGTTGCAAAGTAGTCGCCATAAATACTGTTTTTTTAAAAGAAATTCAAGCGACTACTTATTGTCAGGTTAAAAATTGCATCTTTTGCCCATGGATGTAAAATGTATCTTGAGTATCTGGCACGCTCGTCCTGAGATCGAATTGGTGTTTGACATGTTTTCCTGTTGTTCACGAATATTCGCCATGTGAAAGCGCTTATAAGTTGCAAGACAATTTTTCGAATTAAGCAAATTTTTTAGTCAAAATAAGCAATAAATAAATA
>JAODGE020010292.1:0-12416 GCA_027574965.2 Ecitophya simulans
GCGAAATCTCGCTCGCGAGGCGGTCTCGCAACATGTGCGACGCGCGACACATGCTTCCCTGCTTCCTTGCGTTCGGCAGAGCTGTGCGGGGATTTATGCATCGCGGGTCTCGTCGCCGTGGCGGAATGTACAAAAGAGGCAATGAGTTACCGAACGCAAAAAAGCTGCAGATGCGCGCGACGATGACAACGCCACCCGAAGAAGATTAACCGTCGCGTTTTGTTTCCAGCTTTATTGCCCCATTGCCGCCCGCGTTTTATGGCCGACAGAATATTTCCATTAACTCTTTGAACCGATTTTTCCAGCCACGTGACGGTTTCTCGTCGGCGCATTTTCTTCGCGTCGCGGCGCGTTTCCTGCGACGTGTTTGATCGCCGTGATTTAAGCCACGATGTGAAAAAATGACGACGAAATCGGAACCGCACGAAGGACGAAGGATGACGTGGACGAAACGAGCGCGCATGCAAACTGGCTGCGCGAACGTGCGCGAGACGCGCGCACGCACAAATTGATCTATTATAATGCGTTTACCGGACGATAAATCTAATATTCGGATCGTAAACACGCCGCTTTCGTGTAGCGCACCGCGCGCGGCGCACAAAACGCCGACGTCGAAGGCCGCGCCGGAATTGATTTATGACGTCCGAGCGTCGCTGCTCGCGTTGTCTGCGCGACATTCGGGCGCTCGTCGAACGGCATGAATGCGAAAGGGGGGGATCGTTCGTCACCGTCGGATGCAAAAGGGTCCGACCGCTCGCTCGCCGCCGATAGCGTTCACGACGTCGGCGAAAGCCAATATCGCGAATCGGGCGTCCGGCGCGACCGCACGAGAACGAGACGCGCGAAATCGTTCGCGTTCGCGCGGAGCCACGAGAAACGTGTAAAGGAGTGACACGACTGGATTTAACCCTTGCTTACGGCTTCTTCATTAAGCCGTGTTTATAAATACGCGTCGCGCGGACGGTAATAAAATTTATAGCCACTTCCGATGTCGTTTATTTGCGCGCGCGCCGCCGACGATCCAATAATAACTTTTTGGTGAAATAAACGATTACATTGTTCTAATGTCCTTGACCGTTGCGACTCCGTCGGCGTTACTGGCATAAAGGTTTTATCTGCTCACGACAACATATTAATTTCCCCTGTCGCGCCACGATTTTATTTCTGCAATGGGAGAATCCTGATATCCACGCATCTCGTTAACTGTATCATGATAAGAGTAAAACAGGCGCGGCACTCGTATGGTAATGCTGTCAGTTTGAGTAAATACGGCGCGAGGAATGAAGTCATGAATGAAAGGGACCGTAATGCGCACCGAGATTCGGCGGATGCGGAAAGGAAAATTTCGTCATTTACGTCAAAACCTAATGACGAAAGGGAGACGAGAGGGAAAGCCGGGCGCTGACGAAGAGTGCGCCTTTTCAATTTCAATAGACCTAATGCGCATTCAAGGCCTCCGAAGCGTAAGCTCACGCTCATTACGCACATTATCACTTTATCCTAGGGGATGGGCTGATTTGATATGGAGTGTATTCGTGACGGTTTCCGATAGCTGCCTGTCGGCATCCTAACGTTTATTATGTATATTATACGAAATTTTATCGCGCGTCTGGAAAGTTGGACAGTTATCAATCCGTCGCGGGGCAGATGGAAATTATCGATAGGCGAACGCGGCGCGGAAAACGGGGCGTATTAAACGTGACGGCACTTACCGGCAACGGTGAGCGTCGCGTTCCTGCTGCTGGTGGAGCCGGCGACGTTGCGCGCGACGCACCAGTAGACGCCGCTGTCCTGCTCCTTCTTGCTCTGCAGGGTGCGCAGGAAGAACAGCGAGCCGGAGAGCAGCAGCACGCGGTGCGACTTGCTGTTGTCCGCGTGGGTCATCTTCACCAGCTCGCCGTCCTTGTACCAGTCGATGACGGGCTCGGGCCGCCCTTCGGCCTTGCAGTTCAGCGTGACCGGCTCGTTCTTGGCGACGACGGTGTCGGACGGATGCTCGGTGATGCGCGGCGAACGGTATTGCCCTGCAACGAGAACGCGGGGGCGGTTATTGTTAGATGGCGCGGAATGTCGTTCGAGCGCGTTGGCGTCGGGCGCCAAATAGCTGGCGCGCGGCGCCGTAAAACGACGTAAAATTGAAAACGCGCACGGGCGAGCGCCGTTCCCCGCCGACGACGCCGCCGTCGCTGCCGCCGGAGTAGACTGAATAAATAAAACGACCGGCGCGGCGCAAAAATAAATCCCGCACAAACAGTATAATGCCCCATTTGCGGATATCATTAGCGAAACGATATTATTTACGTTGAACTTCAAAGGTCCGCCAGCGCGAACGCGCAGAACGGTTCTTTAATTACATGTACGCCGAGCAGGAAACTTCGCACATGTCATCGGCGGCGCTTAAAAATAAACGCCTCCTTAAACAACGCCATCGTTCTTTTCTGCACTTGACAAAAATCGCTCCGGACGCGCGTCTTCTGTCGTGCCGATTCCGTCTGGATGGCGTTCGCTTCGTTTATCTGTAATTGAGATCGTTCCGGCGTTTTTGTTCGATGGGTGAAAGACGTTGGACGATACGAGAAAAGATCGTGCGAGATTAGACAGGCGCTGGGAAAAAAATAACCCGATGACAAAAAAGCCGAAATTAATTTTCTAAATGGCCATCTCGCACGGATCGTTTACGTTAATGCAGGGGCGAAGTGGTTATTGATTTTCGACATGTGCGATGAGCCGAATTACCCGTGCTGCACAGGACGCACAGGGCGGTTTCGAAATGTGCGACGTGAATGCACGAAGACCGTCTGGACATTGTCCGTCTGACGCTTTCACATCGTTACCCAAAGGTCCCTTGCACTTGCGCGAGTCGTTTCTTAATTTCCGGACTGATTGTTTCTCGTTGCTCCGGTTTATTTAATTACGGCGCACCCTCTAGATAACCCGTGACAGAAGCACGAATTAAGATTAACGCAGCTCCTCGGAGCAATTACGGCGACTGCTCGCGGGCTCGACGAGAAACGAATAGACGATGCGGCGAGATTTTTCCACAAAGTATAACTAGCATAGTTTACGGCGAATAATTATGCGAAATCCTGCGCAGCCTGACCAGCCGTGCCTTCAGATGGCAGGATTCAATTTGTCCACGAAATTATCCAAGAATTTCAATTTGCACAGTCGGTCGGCACGCAGTGATCGGCCGCATCGGCGCCCAAAAACGACGAGCGCCCGAGCCGCACAACGATGAACGATGGGAGCGGGACGCGCCGCCGCCGCCGCCCCCGAGAGGCGAGAAGACAGTAGACTGACCCCGGAATTTAATTAACCTCTAAGCCGGCGTCGGTTCGGTAGTTCGAAAAGATTACGCGAACCTCGCGGTTTCGAGTCGGGAGTCGGTTTCAATTAACCATCCGCCTCCGCCAGGGCACGAATCTTTCACGAAGTGCAGAATATTAATAAAAGTGAAACAATCCAGACGCGCTCGCCTCCAGCGCAGACTCGCTCAACAAACAGCCTCGCAATCATTCCCAGTCCCACTTCTATTTGCTAGTTGCTACTCGTACCAACTGGTTGTGGCAATCGCATGAGACTGTGGGAAATAAAACAGTTTGATTTAGCGCACCGAAAACGCCATTAACGTCAGCCGTCCGGCGAGCCAACGAACGGTTCACTTCGATACGCGATGAATCGCCGTTTTCGAATATAAATTTCAGAGAAATAAAGAAAGCCGGTTTCTCCCCCCATAGGACGCGAGCGTGTCGTGCGTTACATGGCGAAGGTACTTGTCGCGCGCGTTACTCATAATCGGCCTTCGGTCCTTCCAAGTGCGCCGGTCCGTATGCATATAAAACGATTATTAAGGAATTATGTCGTGAAACATGCACGACTTCGTGACCGCGCTCCTTGTAACATTGCGCACATTTAAACAACGTCCTACTGCTCCCGACCAGGAGCACACCAAATGTGCTCGCACTTGACGTTCGCAGAGAAAGCTCGAACATCACGAACAACCTGTATCGGATATCGGATAGAGAGAGAGATAGCGAAACACGTCTAACGAGACGAATCAATAAATTCTCATAAATCCTGGGTTTTCGTCGTGCGGGCCCTATCGTTTTTCGTTCGCTCCGGCCCGCCGCGAACGAGACGGTTAATTAAGGCGAAGTGCGAAGCGAAGCCGCGGCAACGACGACTAATATTATTACGTTTTAATAAATTATCGCATTATCGGCGTCCCTCGTCGCGCGCGCCGCTCGCCTAGTTTACAGTCGATAAATTTCATATCTTAATTAACTCGCTCGCACTTCGACGCGTAATTTATTGGAAAAGTTGTCGGCGCGCGCGCGCGGTCTCGGCCGCGCATAAAAGCTCGAGTAAGTGCCTTTTTACGCCGCGCGGGCGATAATGCGATAATAACCGCGCGCGAATGGCCAACGATGACGATTTCTGAAAACGTAGCGCGCATCGAACGCGTCGACGAACGAAATGAATCTTCGCTATTGTGCTCCGCATAAAACTGCACTGCGACGCATAATTAATACGATAAAAGGAATAATAATGAACTGCAATTATGTGCCCGAGTCGCATAGCATAGCTCGATAAGGCGTTCTTCCCACCCGCGCAATCGCAATTCTCGGAAAATCACTTTGCCCGAGCTGGACAGACGGATGAGTGGTTTGTTGTTGCGATGATGTTGGTTTAATTGTTACCCGAACACGTGCGTGGACCCGAAACTTTTCAATGGCGCCTATTCACGAGGAGCGTCGGCATGTTTGGGACACGATGTCGGCATCACCCCTTTCGAACCCACCGGTGCCGATCCCATTCAACGAGATCCATCAACTGACGCTGTCGTCGCGATGGGCGCGTGCGCGCCCAGCGATAGCGAGCGACTAGTACAAATATCCGGAAGTGATTCAAGTAAAGTGCTGCGCAAATAGGCTCGCCCATTCCGGTGGTCATTCAGCCCGCGCGCGTCGCACAATGGACGTAACCTAATGTCGGCGACATTATACTTTCCGTGTGTGGTAACTCGATGCCGCTCGAGGTAATTCGAGCGATTTGATAGAAGCGACGGCGCAATATGCCCCGGGGCGGCATCGACGTTTTTCGACGCTATTCATAACTGCTCGGCCCAAATGCGGCTCGTGAATGAGAGACATTCAAATGTCGTCATTAGCATCTCAGGCACTGGGTAGTTTCAGCTCGAACAATTCGGGGCCAACAACATAAGATCCGCGACCAGGCCTGCTTTAACCTCCCGGAGCGATTGCACGCGTTAAGGTAATAATTTGTCTGTAAATAAGACCGTGGCTCGTTAAACTTTTTAGTTTTATTGCTTTAATTAACGCATGCGGAACTTCTTTACGCTTCGATGATTGCGTTACCTTCACCTTTGGGCTGTGATGGCGCGCATCCATCACGCAAATGAAGCGATTTTTCAGCGCGATCACGCACAAATCCGGAGCGACGCGTGGCGCTGGCGAAAGTCTGATCGGTAAATATTCACCAAGTTCCATCCGTCTGGCAAGGCAAATCGGGAAGCGACAGATGAGCATGACGTTGAAATGCCGAAAAGTAACGGAACAAATAGAACGCAGGAGCGAATTTCGACGCGAAGCCAGAAAAAGTAATAAATCCGTGTAATCTGCCACGTAAGTCGGCGTTTTCGAATCCTCGAGGGAGAAGGCTCGTCCGAACAGACACGCTCGCTTTTCGCGCGCTCGGGAGGCGCACGAAGACGCCTGATTTCTGATGCGGCAACTCGGCAGGAACTAATTGTGGCCAAGGGCGCGCGGAAAGCGGAAGTTGGAAAAGCACGAAATCATTTCCGCGCGTCCGCAATTAGGCCTCGGTGGCCCGGTCTAGGATTGCGCCCAGTCACTGGTTTTCCTAAATAAACTCGGCGAAAAGGGTTCGACCACAAACGGGCAATCGGAATCGTGTACTGATGAAATTCTGCGTAATTCGTGCGAATCGGGTTGGAACAACAAACGAGCCTTCGCCCCGAACGCAGGTTTAGCAACTTTGGGGCCGAGCGCACGCTGCCACAACACGATTGTACGATTACCCGCAACGTGATTAAAAATTCTCAAACTGCCATCATCGTCGTCGATGGCGGCGCCGGCTGATTACATTCCCATTGTAGGCGCTGGAAGCTTATCAATACGGAATCGTGTTTGCGGTTTGTGCCAGGGATTCGGTGAAATGTTAATTAATTCCATACAAATCAAACAGCGGAGAATTCCAGGATTAAAAATTTGATATCGAACGTATTATTATTATTATCACGAGCAGCTGATTTATTCGACGAGAGCCTTTTACGAGCATCTGGATGCTCGTCGGCCAAAGAGGGAAATTTAACCCCCGAGAAGATTAACTCTCGAAAGAACTTCATCATCCGACAAATTGATATTGTTATCAAAACTTTCTTAGTGCTTTCCGCCTTCCTGCTCCGCCGCCGAAGTGAAACTGCCAGCCAGCGCCGATGGGAGTTCATCAGCTGGCGAGCTGACAACTTCCGATGGTAACTCTTTCTTCGTGCAGCCCTTAACGCGCGCGAACCAGTCGAGTATACGAAATGAAGCGAGCGCGCCCAGTGAACCGCATCGCAGAGATTCGGGTCGCTTCGGGACAAGCGAGTATTAAAAGCGCCCGGCGTCGAGATTGAAGATTTTACATCTTTTTATGAGGGAGAGGGCGCAAAAGTCATAATTAAATATTTCCATCAGCGACGAGTGCGAGCAAGCATCGCGCTGCATAATGCAGCTTGGAGAGAGGCAGAAAAAAACGAAGTAGACGTAATAGTTTGTTTTTTTCTTTCTCCAAGATTAACTGCAAAGTAGAAAGTGGCGAGCCGAAAGTGGAAACGAATTGTGCCTGGCACCCGCAGGCAAAGGTACTAGTTGCATGGCACGTCGCTGTATATAAGTTTTGATGGCGTGCGTGCGTCAGTACCGCGAGTGGGGGAGAAAAGGGGGGATGGTCGCCCCCGGCTGTATTCCAATCATCCGCGCCACCCCCGCTTAGCGCGTCCGCCACGAATTCGCTCGCGTGTTGCCATAAATTGATGAGCTGTCCGAACATGAAGCACAACAAACCCGACACAATGCAAGCACAAAAATGTACAGTACACTCTAACTCTAAACTACACTAACCACCACCCCCCAAGACCTTCCATTTTTATTTCGTTCCAGTATGTCGAAGGTAGACAATGCCTCAGCACGATAAGTCACCCATAAATAATCCGAACGTTGTGATTATCGTGCGTTTCCAATAAACATGCAATCGCAAAGGGTAATTTCCAAGACGTTTACGATTCTTTAACAGCTGCCAGTGACATTGACCACCACCCACAGGACGCTAGATTGGCGTGCATACAATTCCACGGCGCAACGCAATGCCGTCGAGTTTATGACGAAAATTTAGATTATTAAGGGCGGAACGCATGCGATAGCGTCGTTGGCAGTCCTCGACGGCGACATTGAAGCACTGCGCACGCCATCAAGTTTAAGGCGAACTTCAGTCGTGAACTAACATTTTGCAGCCAGTAAACATTTCGACGTTGCTGACCACCTCGCGAGCGTCAAGCAGGCCGGGCACGCTTTAACCGACTGCAGACGCTGGCGTCTAGGGTCCCGATTCCGGAGCGCTTTACGGTAAACTTTGAAGTATTACAGACATTGCGAACGTTGCGGAACCGCCGATAACTATGTAGAATGGCCGAGCTGTGCGTCTCTTTGACGATGTTTACGAGTGCGCAACTCTCGAACGTCTAGGTCCGGATGCCGAACCGCACGTTATCGAGTCGTAGCATTCAATTAATGCCGATGCGCCAAGCCGTTCTCTCGCGATTTAATGAAGCCACGAGATATCGCATATTAATTACGCCCGGCGCGGAGTCAATACGCGCGTCGGCTTATCGCCTTTGATAAGCGGCGCATGCGTCGCCGTTCGTTTCAATTCCCCTGCCATCGGTTTTCGTACGGCCGTTCAATAAACAGCCATCGACACGCGTCGCCCAAACTCTGCTCTCCGTTCCGTCGCAGTCGACGCGGGCTCCGGTGCGACGCGCGCGCGCGCCGCTCGCGAGCGCAGACACCATAAGTTCGAACGCGCGCGGTGCGCCCGCGCCTCGCGTACAAGCCGTGCAAGAGCGCGTTGGTTCGGAGTCGGCGACCGTTCGCGTCTGTTTAGTGCGACCGGCGGCACGTGAATGCAGACGTTTAGAATTACGGCCGAGATGACAAGAAAATATGTGGCGGAGTGGATGGCTATTTCGGGTGCGCGCTTAACGGCATGGAACGCGCGACCGACGTCGAATTTACTTTCACGAATTTACACCCAATAAAGCGCCGCGCATATTCCCATCCCTTTGAGCGATTATCGCCAGCTGCGCGCGGCTGTAAAAATCGAACGCCGCACGTCGCGACGCTTAACGATTTGGCAATTAAACGAAATTTTTACGCGGACCTCGCGTCGCGGTCGTGCGTGCGAAGCGCTTTTTTCTGCCGCGTTTAACCCCATCCCGCTGCGCGAAGCATCAATCAATTAAGCTACGGCCGCGCGGAAATTGCGCATTTTTACGCGTGACGTGCGCGTCATAACCACGAAACAACATTTCATACTTTGTAACCTTTCAACCGGTACGATTGCCGCCTCCCCCAACCATCCGACACACCTGTCCCTAATTACGACCGGCTACCCATCGCCACCATTAATTAATCTAATGCCGTAGGTCTTGTGTCGTTGCGCGAGTCGAAACACGCGCTCGGCGCAACTACCTCCTCCTGTTCCTCGCGCGCCAGGACGAAAGTTGCAATTCAGCACCCGTGCGCGTTCAATTAATCTTAATTGTTTCGTGTGCGGGCAAGGTGTGCGCGTCGCGTCCGCCATCTTGCAGCGTCTAATTTGCGGCCGGGTTAACCCTACCCTCCCGGCTACTCGCGCGCAGATGGCGCGCGGCGATTTTACGACCTGCACGTCTAAACAGCGAGGCACTGCAAGTTGTTTCGTCTCTCACATATCGCACCCGACTTTCCATCTAGCATCCTGTCAAAAAATATGACGCTCGCGGCTCGACCGCGCGTTGTTGTGGATTAAGTGCCTTGCATAAAACGCCTACAAAAACGGCGGGCAATTCACGTGTCATGTGTGAAGGACGAGTGCGTTATGAATAGCACCACTCTTTAGGGCCCTCCTCGAACGTACGCGCTCTTAGGACGGGCGGCCGTCAACTCTGTGGTTATGTCACGCGACTGGGAGCTGCGTAGCTAAATATACGTTTGACAAGCAGGTCCGTCCAGCGTTTGCTCAATGACAATACACGCGTTGAAAAAATACCAGGACGAACACACCGACCAGCGTTTATTTCCGCTCTGCACCGACAGCTTGTTTACTACAATAAGCGTAGTAATGAAAACCCGTATCAAAACGCAGATAAATAACGAGGCGAATCTTCGCCTTTTGGTCTAGAGATGAACTCGGACGCACTTTACAACTGGCATTATGCAAATGAGTGAATATATAGTTTTAAAACGAACAATGCCATCAAATGGTTAGAAACATTCTGCGTCGATTTAATTCGTCCGCGAATGCACGCATTATAATTATTTACAATATCTTTATCCCAAGCGCAATTTCTCACTGAATTATACTATTGGATAGCCGGCAAACGCCCGAGATTCTTTTGCACTTAGCGCGCGTCGTAAAGATAACGACTAAGATAGCGAATTCATCGAATTACACTCATCGAGTGTCGCCCACTTTCCTCCAGACCACTTTTTCGAAGTTAAGACCGAAGAAACTCGGCGCAAATTTAACATCCTACGTGCAACGATAAACATTCATGCGCGATTACGATTAAGTTTTAGGCAATTGTAATTATGCGACGGAGCGTCTAATAAAACCGAAAACATAATTGCTTTGTTTGCACGGGGTTCATACTCGCGCGTCATAAATTCGAATTTGATGTCGAACGTCGACGAGCGCGTCGGCAACAACGTCGGCGGCCGGTAATTACCGCCGCCCCCACCCAAACAACGAAAATGTTATTATTTCCCGCGCAACGAACCGGCCCGGCATCGCCACAGTGTGCGCTCCGTAATTGCTTACTTTGTAACTTTTAATTATCTCTCCGTTTCATGCTCGACCGCTCTACGACTTACTTTCGCAACAATCCACATAAACTGCAGTTTAACAGTATCTACCACGAAGGCGCAATACGCCCAATTACAGCTTTTATTCGCCGACTGTTATTTACTCCTTTGTTGTTGTTAGATTGTTCGCCGCTGCGGAGCAAACGGAACGTTGATAGTTCCATGCTGTCGAAGCAGGTTAGGCAAACGCCACCGATCCAAGTGAAATTTTCGGCTTGACGGCCGTGCGAAATAGAACAACGAACAATTAACAGTGAATTTCTTCGGCAATGACACACGCACACGTAACGTCTTGCGTCGAGGTTTGCTCCGACGAGTTTCCACGAAATATCATTAAGATGATTGACGCGCAACATATTAAACGATCCTTGGGATCGCGTGTCTGCCGAGCGACTACCGAACGTCGGAAGGTGTAATTATTCATATTCAGCGTGCGCTCTCGCTCTTTTCGTCGCTTCGCAAGAATAGCCCGCCGACGTTTCCGCGGTCATTCTAAACGCAGAAAGCTCCCGCACACCTTCAGGCAGACATCCAGGCATTAAAGGCCAGGAAATTGTTGCGATCACTCCTGATTGACAATCGGAGTGGCGGGGAACTGGTTTTACAAACAAAAATACGTCGACAACCTCACGGAAATGTAATAATGGACGAGGTGAAATCATATTTTTAGGAAATGCAGGAAATTGCAGTTTGGCCTGACGTCGTTGGAGTAACGGCGAGGCCAATCCGGCGATATGGAAAAATTAATAATGCAAAAACCCCAAATATAAAATATACATTGAACTCGTTCGGGATTTGATTTCGACACTGAATGCTTCCCGTCTCGTCCGGGATTATAATTTATATCGAATTTTATCGCAATATGCCCACCCGTCGCTAGTTAAAAATGTCTGCTTTGGCACTAAACGCGCTCGGATTAACCGGGCAAGCCAACCGGGCACATTCATTGATTCACTGAATTGTTTACCGATCGGATATACAATTTTGATTTTATACGCAAAATTATATTTATTTTCGAATTTGATTGCAAACTTTTTACTCCCGTTCGAAATTGCGTTCGTTAAAAGTTGTTCGCCAGTTGAAATTTTCGACGCATGTCATTCAATCATCAGTCCCAACAGATAAAATACCAGCGAGTTCTGAACTACTCTAGCTAATAGTCTTTTTTATTGCTGCTGTTCTAACCCTACGGTTAGAATCCGGTAAAAAAAATCCTCTTTCGTGCCGCGCCGGCTGTAATCTACTTCTTCGCCGTTATTCGCTTTGTTTTTTCTCCGCGCGCGTCTAGCCGGAGTTTTTGTGCCGTTTTTTTTGTGTATTTCGTGGCCCATTTGTATCCCATTTTACACCCCACATGCGGCGCGAACACTTAAAATAGCGCTATCGCCATTCATCTCTCCGCCCGAGAGGAAACTTTCCGAAAAAAGTGTAACGTTTGTCAATGGCGACCAGAGACGACGGGTATTAGCACGAGAACTTGCCGAGAAGTATATCTTCCGAGTGACAGTTTTGACACTTTCGACACCCCCATCGCATGATAGCCGAGGCGTTTTTTATTCGCTGTTTACGGCCGCGTTCGCGGCGCGGCAATCAGCAGAGGAAGAAAAAAATGAGCGAACGGGCCGAGGCGGAAGCGGCACTCGGAAATAGGTCTTTAGCGGCGGCGGCGGTTGAATCTCCGTTAACGAGCGCCTGCCGACGAATTCGGGTCCTTTACGCCCTCTAAAATATGACGGGCAAAGATGAACGACTCCTGCGATAGCGCGAGATCTAAGGTGTAAAAATAACCTTCGGCTTTCCGCCGACTTTCGAACGTTCAATTTCAATTAAACTTTTCGAGCGCACATTTTTACGTTACCTCATAATTTGAGAAAAAAAAAAACGTACATTAAAGTGCGCAGCTGGCCGAGTTTTCCGGCGTCGAGAAGTGACAACGCGCAAAGAAGAAATTGAGGCGATAATTCTGAAATGTTTATAGCTAGCATTATCTGCTAAGAGTAACCCTGGTTGTAGTGTCTGCTGGATCGCAGAACACGTTTCGGTCGAAGGGGCAAAGTGCCCCGTTTTCGGTTAACCGTCGCGTCGTGCGTTCATGTTCAATGTATGCCGTTCGACGTCTTTCGACGCCTTCTTTTAAAACGGCGCGCCGCACAGCGGTGAGAACCTAGCAATAGATCTGGTAGCAATAGATCGCTTATGGAAAATTTACATGTAAAAATTTTCAAACGCCTATAACGCGCTTACGCAGATAATTCGTCGTGCAGTTAT
>JAODGE020010293.1:0-18493 GCA_027574965.2 Ecitophya simulans
TGCACACACACACACACAACCCAACACGTGTCCTCAGGAGCAGCCTATGCTCTACATAGTACCCAGCACTAGTAATGCTGAATGTCCAGTAGCCTCGCCAGACGCTCTGAACCCTTGCGTGTTAACATCCGCGACCACATCTTGTGGATCATAAAGGAAAACCACACCCGGCGTCCAAAGAGGCTCCCTACGATAAAGAGGATAAGGGAGTAGCAGGGGAACATAATGAACAAGTACAGAATGCGGTACAACCACGGCCCATTCACCCACCCAGCGTCATTCGTCAGTCCGAGGAAACCGTGGTGGCAGAGGGAACGAATCTGTGGGCGTACAAGATACACAGCTCCCATGCCGGCTAGCGAAAAGACTAAACAGATAATAAACTGCTCCTTCGGCGGGAGGCGGAAGAGACTGCCCCGCATTGGGACACCCTTCACGTACACAATGTCCTTGTGTGTGCGCCAATCCTTGCGTTGTGGGCCGCTTTTGCTGACGGGCTGCTGAACCTGCTGGGTGGCCTCGCTGACCTTCTCGCCGACCGCAGCCTCGGCCTTGGCCTCCTGCTGCACTGCACAGCGCCGAAGCTGCTCGGTACAGGGCCTCCGTATGAACTTGCCCGTCACGGGTACACGGGTGACAGCAAGACGGCGGAGCATCACTGAGTGCGTAAGCAAACCGATATGTGTACGTGTGTATATAGACCTAGAAACATTTCAGAGAGTCGAAATATGTGGCAGAAGGGGAGTAATCTGGCATAATGTGCACGTGATTGCATGCAAAATACACAATTATAGGCGTACTCGATAGGAGGCCACACAACAACAGAAAAAAAAAAATAGAAAACACTACTCATATAGTAGTAGAACAGATAGTTCTTAGTGATGACATCTTGAGGCGTATGATGCGATTATTCGGTGGTTATGTCACCGAACAACGGGGCAGCTACCATGAGTACATACGCGGGGCGATTAAACAAATGAATATATATATATATACCGTCATCACTCAGTGGTCTGCTGCGGCACTGCCACCTCATGGGTGAGAATGCGCGCATAGGGGTTGTGTTAATACAGCTTAACTACCTCTCACACTCATCCCCCACATTTTCTGCACATCTCCTACATCAGCATTACCTTTCTTCTTCCCGCTTCTGCAGACGTGCGCATTTTTTTTTCCTTTTACACACTCCACATGTGTATAAGTATGTATATATACATATATGGAGTGTGAGTGTACACGCAAGTGTCTGTGTTGGTTGTTTCTCTCTCTCAATTATATATATATGTTTATATACTTATATATGGAATCAAATACTCATAAAAAATAGCCCAGACACGCACATAGCGTCTCTCACTAAAGAGGAGAAAAAGGAACGGGGCTGTAGTCCCTACTATTACATGGGTACAAGCAATACATCGATTTTTTTATAGTTTCAAACAGAAGAAAAAAGAAATGAACACACAAGAAATCACTAGAACTAAACGTCACAACAGCAATAATAACGACAGCAACGCGATGCCATGAAGCAGCACTTTCATTACTTGGTATTTGTGAAGCGCATAAGAAAGGGGGAGTGAGACTGTCAGAGAGGAGATTCTTAAAAGCAAAATCTGTAATAGAAAAGGAAGCATCCCACTCTTCGGGCCTTCACTTCATCCCCCTCCCTGGAAGTATCATAGTAATAAATAAATAAAAATATGGTGTAGTTGTTTGTCTCCTACTATGGTACCGTTTCTCTGCAATGTCAACTCTCTCTACTACACGATTCGTAGGGAAAAAGAAGTAGAGGTAAAAAAAAACACATATCTCGAGAAATATTGGAAGATGGTAGCGGTCACTACGCTTGCTGATCTAGCAAATACAAACACTGTCTATATAAAATGTGTATGCTGAGATTCTCAGCGTGTGCAATATGAACGAATTTCCGCAATACTTAAGCTTAGAATCATGGAAGATACATGCCGTATATCTATATGTTCCTGGAGAAAGCAAGATTAAAGTAATTTAAAAAAAAATGTGAGCAAGCATACAAAGCTCACAGTTCATTAATTAGAGTCCCTCTGCAGCAAGGCGGCCATCAATGGACATTGGATATCAACAAGCCTCCTCTCCCTTCCGTTGTGAACTAGCTCCTACACAAACCTGTGTGTGTATAAGTGTGATAGTAGCATGTATACTTGTCAGTGTACGCTTGGAAATATATATATATATATACGTATATAATTAGTACCAAGAACGAATTGAACGAATTGATGGGTACTCATAGTAGTAGCGACAACAGACACATAGCAGCAACAGAGCACTACACATATGTGTATGTATATATAAATATATATGTGTGTGTATGTGTGTTGGAGCTTAGATACGATGCAGCTGCACTTAAATCACGCACAATTCACTATGGGGTGCTAGAAGGCGAGATACAGAGTAAGGGGAGGAGTATTTACACTCACCAGTACAACAGTAGAGAAATAGAATACCGAACGTAGTATACAGCACTTATTATATGTAAATAGAAGCTATCACTTTATTACTCACGATGGCTGCTTGGATGTCGTGTTGACATGGATGAACTAAAAGTAGCCACAATGGCAGTACACATGAGGAACAAAGAAAAGGAAAAAGGGTAGAAATACGATGGAGTAGCCCAGTGAGTTAAGTCTGTGTCCAAGTGTACTGACTCCGTGATAGCAACCAACAAGGCAAAAGGCAGTTTCATTCTCCACTAGAGAGAAGAGCAGAATTGCAATTTAGCCCTCGGCTGCGGTTCTGACGAACACAACGTGGTCAACCTATACTATCTAGCACTAGCAATAATAACAAAAATAAAAGTTGCACACTTGCAAACACACACAATCATACACATTATATATATATATATATATATATATATATTCATATTACCGAATATCACACCAAGGATTAAAGCAATGAAAATAAACAAACCTGCGATAGCAACACTCAGTGTGCTTGCTTGTTAGCTATATTACCTCCACTTTTCCTCCTTGGACTCATGCGCAGCGGAGAAAGAGAGAGCTACCATTATGCAAAGAGAACTCGGAAAAAACGCCACTGCATCACCCGCCACGGCAGCACGCTGGCGCACATGCACTGCACCATGTACTTCCCGAACTTCCCCCTGCCCACCAGCGTGGAGGTCACCATGAACACATAGTTGTAGGTGATGACGAGGCCACCCGCCACAAAGGCGGAGGAGCCGTAGTACACCAACCGCTTCCACGCGCTCGTATCCTTCTTGTAGGCCACCTGCCAAATGCCGTAGTAGATCAGCTCGAACTGCACAAAAGTGAAGATAACGCTGATGATGGTGGCTGCGGCAAGCATCGCAAGGAGGACACGGAGCAGGTCCAGGATTGGGAGTTGGAAGAGGGGCCCGCCAATGGGGACGCCTTCGGAGTTGTACTTGACATCGCTGGCTTGCCCAAAGAGCTCTACTAGCCTCCATGATCGCAGTTTTGTCAGCATCAATGCGGCGGCGCCGCGGGAAGGGGAGACGCTCTCGTGCACTGACGACACCGCGCCCATACCTTTCGCCAGCTCCACACCGCCGGCCGCTGAGTACGACGTAATAGCCCCAGATATGATCCGCGGCACCGGGCGTCGGCTCTTCTTCCTATTCTTTGCACTAGTCTCCGGGAACGGTGGAGGCCGCTCCGTCGCCCTTGAACAGGTGAGCTTGGCGACCAAACTCTTACGGCCAACTATGGTGCTGAAGCCAAACTGTGGGCAGCGGAGCGATGTCTGAGGGAGGGCCCCAGCACCTTCGCCCTGTCGGTGACCGGGGTAGGCGAGGTAGGTGTGGTGCGGGTGTGCGCTGGTGGCGTTCCTGCGTCGTGGCGTCGTCACTGCGACATCGTAGGCGGCAAAGTAGCAGCGCACTGAAGTGCCGGTGTGCAGTGGCATTGACGACAAGGGGGTCCGAGCTGTTAGTGTGCTTTGAATGAAGCTACGCCCCCCTGTGACTGCGCCAAAGCTAACCCTCGAGAACATCCTCTACCACTGTATTGAGTACGCGTAGCGGGTGGGACAGCAAAGAGGTTCCGAGGGGGGAAGGGGGGGAGGGAGAGGAAAAACAATATATACCCTAGATAGCAGAAATGAACCTTCCGCAGAGTGTGCGGATAAGGAATATGTGATGCTGTACGATTATCAACAGCAGCAAAGAACGAAAAAAAAGAGTGAGGTGCTATATTATTTAAAACTAAGAAAACAAAAAGACACTACACATGATTACAGATCGCACAAATAGAGTGGGGGAGATAGAAAGGGAGCAGAGAAGGAAGATGAAGCAATGGTAAAGATGATAACTTTGAAGTACACACAGAAAGCACCTATGAGCGCTCTGACTTGTGCTCCTTGCCAGCCCAATGACGATGCCCGGTAAGCGAAAGTACATTGTCGTCGTCTGTGTTGTTAATACAGTTGTCTTCTCTCTGCATGAGAAATACTAACGAGCAGGGATGAGAGACCTCCTTTACGCCTGCACGCATGGAGGACGTCATGGAATGCAAGAACAAGAATGCCAGACCTGCACAAAGGGACACAAAAAAAGGCGTATCTTCAAATCCTGAGAATGTGATGTCAGCTTCCGCGCCACCCCCCTTTCCATCGCAGGTTCTATTATCATACAAAGCTCAACAAGTCGTCCGCCATGCGGAGTGCCTCAGCGAGCATCTGCTCTGTAGTATCAACCCCCGCTGTAGTTTCTCCCACAAAGTCGCTCCCTTCTTCTTTCAGCGCGATGTGAGCTGATGTATGCCGTGGAGTGGACTTGGCGTCGCCCTCGTCCCCGGGAGTCGATGATCCCGCAATGGCCCGGTGCTGAGCCCCGGAAACGGAGTGACTGCTGGCGCGGCTCTTCCACAGGGTCTGCAGCTCCTCGAAGGCTTGCAACTCCTCTGGGGTCATGCGGAGAGCTGAGATATAAAATTCACGCACCGCATCCTTCTCTGCCTGCTCCTCCTCTGTGACCACCACCTGCGGCACCACGCCCCCAGTCAGTACGCCGTCGTAGTCTGGGTACACGAAGGTGCTTTCGCCACTCACCTTGTGGTGAGACACAATCGTGATACCGTTGGGGGTGGTAGGGGAGGCAGTGGCCTCCGCGGCTGCCGTGGCAACGGCACGTCGCCCTGTCAAAAAGGAGGTTTTCTTCCTGGCGGGGGTGGACGCCAGAGGTGGATAAACTACCCCGCCACCCTCGCGTTCCTCCTCCACGTCTGCGGCAAAGGCAACGTAGCCCTCTGTCTTCCTGTACCGCTTAACCGCCGCACGCCACACCTCCTGTGACCTTGGAAGCGTCACGCACTCCACCCGTGTGCGCTTGCGGCTGAGGCCTGAGAGGGTCACCACCTCTCCTTGTGTGAACGCAATGGAGGCTGGCGTGTTGAAGTGGACGAATCCCTTCCCCCGTGCCTCAGAGGACATGGCGACTGCTCTGATTACGTATATCACCTCTGCCGAGCGAGTACGCTGCCAGCGCCACCTGTTAAACGGCTCCAATCCGTTACCCAGCTATTGGGGCACACAAAGGGAGGAACAAACGAGAAGGCACGTAAGATTGCAGTTAACAGATAGAAAAAAGGAGAAAGAGAAGAACAGAGTGTGTGGGGGCGGTGAGAGAGTAGACGGATGAACCAACAGAAGGAGGCCGGTGACAGTGAGTCCTCACGATGGAACAGACACAGTAGTAGCGCCCTTTCTCCTCATGCAGTCATACTCATTACATGGGCTCATGTTATTGTCGAATGAACTAACAACTGGTACTCAACCAAAAATTGGAGAAACAACAACAACAACAAAAAAGAAATCTGCAAGTTTGTAAATCTCTCTCTCTTTCCTTCCCTCCTTCTTTACACGAGTGCCTGCGCCATATGTGTAGGCACTCGTGCCCAGTTACTGCTTCTACCAAGGTGAAGGTGAGTGTGCAAATGTACAGGCAGCCTCCTGCGGCGACTACAACTACAGCAAAAAAAAAATATGAAGGGCAAAAACGAAGACAGCATGTCGCTCATGCCGTCACAGTGCCTCCACATTACAGCGGAGGCTAACAGCTGTGTGTATTTTGTGTGTATGGCTCACACCGCCAAGCATGCGGAAGCTCACACAGACACATAAACGTCCCAATACGCATATATATTTACACATATGCGTGACCCTCCTCCTACACACCGCCTCAACGAATACAAACCCATTCCTGAAGAAGGGGGGCGAAAGTCTATGTACAATGTGAAGCCCGACGAATACGAGCAAACAAACTGTCGGAAATAGTGTTGCACGCGCACACACACACATTATCTATGGAGAAGCGCTCTCTATGTTCTATAGATTGCTTTGTAGTCGATCGCGAAGCACAAAAGGGAAAACGGGGCGATCACTATCATGACTCTGGGGGTCGCTCCCTCCGCCTGCTTCCAGCCTCCACCTCGCCACGCCCTTCATTACTTAAATCTTCCATTTTTAGTTCTTTGTCTTCCCTTCATTTTTATGACCGCAGCACCAGCCTCCTCCCCTCCTCAAAGATGCTACTTGGAGGACCCCCCAGCAGTGGCAGCGCCGCCGGCCGCCGCCCCGGAGCCACCCGCCGCGCTATCCTTGTTGTGCGAGCGCTTCTTTAGAATCTTCTCGGCCTCCCTGTCTGCCTTCTCCTGGAGCCACACGCGCTGCTTCTCACGGAGTAACTTCTTCATCACCTTCCCCTCCACCGAACGTGGAGCTGCCGGCATCGCAAAGATGACACTCCGGCAGTTCTGAGTGCCACAACTGCACGCGAAGCGCGGCATGCTTTCGTCCCGCAGCGTGGCGTAGTCAACCGTCAGCTCCTCGCCCACACTAATTTGGCGTTTGGCAGCAAAGAGAAGCGTCCGGCCATGTACAAACTCCATGTTCGGCTCACATGAGTGCCTTATTGCGACTGCCTGATGAATCCCATCACCACGGCAGATGACGCAGCCCACCGATGGATCCTCGGTGCCGAGCTTGAAGAGTGCCTTGGCGACGACTGGAATTGGGTGCACGGCGTCGCCAAAAAGGCATTTCCCGGCAGCCACCGTCTTGCTAGCACGAGTGGAGAACTGGCCATTCTTGTCGTGACTGATGAAGTACCACGGCTTACGGGCGGCTTGCTCTCTCAGGGCACGCGACAACGCGTTGGCCATGAAACGCTCGTGATCCCAGTTCGCATCGCCCTGCACCATCACGTCCGCGAAGTCGCCTCCGTCCTTGTCACTGTACCACATACCGCAGTTGGGGTTGATCTCAAGGAAGTATGGGTCTCCAGTGACGCTGTCAATTCGGAAGTCGACGCGTCCGTACCCGACGCCATTCATAATGTACTTGTAGGCGTTGCGCGCCATCTCTGTGATGGCCGCGTAGGCCGGGTCCGTGTGGGGCAGGAAGCCATACGCTTTGGTGTCGCACTCAATCGTCCACTTCTTTTCAAAATACGCAAAGTCGTCGGCGTCTTGTAGGAAGTTGAACATGAGTGGCTTAAAGACCTTCACGCCGTTCATGCTTTGCGTGTCCGCGCAGGCGAGCACAGTGCCCTCGCGGCCCCGGATAAACTCCTCCACTAGCGCGTGGTTAAACTCACCGAGAAAGCGCTTCACAGCCACCTTCAGCTCATCCAGGTTATCGCAGCGGTTGTCCTTGTGGATGCCCACGGAGGCGTAACCCGAGAGGTGCTTGACGATGACAGGAAAGCGCAGGTGGCGGCACTTCTTTGCCAGGCTCTCCATGCTCTCCAGAAGCACAAAGTTAGGGACCTTGACGCCACAGGAGCCCACAAGCAGTTTCATGTCAATCTTGCTGGGCTCAAAGCTGCGGGAGTCGGTACCGGTAAAGGCGGCGTTCATCTCCTCCAGCGCACCCACCACATCCGCACCAGCGCGCTGCTCATCGCGGCCGCCGTCACAGAGGTTAAAAAAGGCATCGTACTTGCCAGATGTCACGAGACCGCGAATGACCTTGTACGTGTCCATCTTTTTGATCGCCACATCTTCAAAGGTGTACTTGTGCCTTTCCTTCTTGACATAATGCTGTGGCGTGCACCAATAGTTATCCACCGCTGCCGTGACAGAGTTGGTACCTTCGTAGCTGCTATTGAGCACGCACACCCGCAACTTCTTATTCCCACGTCGCTTCGCCACAATGGAGCGCGACGCCTTGGCTGGCACACGCCGCCGCACAGGGGCTGCTGGGCCCTTCTTCGTATCTTCAGCAGTAGCGCTGGCGGTGGCGCGCCCCTTTGCTTTGCGCGCAGCTCTCCGCTTCTTCAGTAGCGCCACATTGCGAGCCTTTACTTTGCCAGCGTTGGCAGCAGTAGCAGCGGGGGCGTCTGGGCCCTGAGCCGCGTGGCCGTCCTTGGCCTTTGCATCAGTGGCCTTGTCGTTGCCAGAGTGATTGCCGCCGCCACCACGGCCAGTGCGACTATGCGAGCCCCATCCCGCCGCCGCGGTGGACGCAGTGGAGGCCATTCGCATCGGCACCCGAAGCCATGTGAGGTTGCGGCGGTTGCCGCTGTATCCACTACGCCATATTGTCGCTGTCACCGCGCCTGTAGCGGCACTAGGCAGAAGCCACCGCATGGAATGCGCACATGTACGCGACAACATCAGCTATGAATGGTAAAGGAAAAGAGAGGGAGAGTGATAGCCACACGCACACACGTCTATGTGGTCCTATAGGTGTTCTGTGTCGTATGCAAATATGTAATGCATGTGTGTGTGTACATGGGTGGTAAGATGAGAAAGGGTGGATGAGTGTGCGTGCGCAGCAGAGGTAACATGAATTTGCGATGCACAGGGTTCCTTGATGGAATGGGAGAACGGGGGGATGAGATGGAGCTCCACATGAGCACCCAGACACCTGATCTCGATCTCCTGCACTGAAGTGCGTATCGGTACGATGCCGTTGTTGGTTGCTGTATCTCTTTCTTTTTTGTCCTTGTTTTCGTTCCCCTCATTACGCTCTCCTCTTCAAATCCGGTCACACTGTTGCAGTTGCAGACCAGCGTGTCGCACCCTCTTTGCAACTGAAATAATCCTCATCATCAGCGAAGCCAATAACGGTGGTGGACAGCGCCAATGGCGGTGCGCGGTCCGGCTGGTCCAGCCACTCGGGGTCGTGTCCCTCCGCAGTCATCTTTGCCTTTATTAACTCCACTGCCACACCAACCGCACGCAACTCGAAGAACCCGCGCAGTCGTGGATGTGTGCACATCATGGGTCTTGAGCTTGGTGGTGGTACTGGTGGTGTCACCTCGGCCGCGGCCCCTCCGAGTGGGGCTCTTTCATACGGCGACACCCACGACGGCACGACCGCCGCAGCGCGCGCTTTGCGAGGCACCAGCCCTTGAGGGGCAGTAGGTGAAAATCCACTCGCACCCTGAGAAGACGGGTGCTCTCGCTTTGCCGTTGCATTGGAAAAGCGCATTGGCACGGGTGGTGGGGCCGCCCCCGGTGATAAGCCGCCGCCGCGTGTCGTGAGGAATGGGGTGGGCCTGGAGGGTGAGGAGGTCACCTCCGGCCCCTCTCCTAGCGCCTCCTTCACACCCGCCAGCTTCGCCTCCAGCAGGCATGCGCTGGCCTCTAGACGCTCCAATAGCCGGTTGGTGCGGTACAGCTTTGAGTTGCACTCAGCGGCGAAGCGATTTAAAAACTGTACTGTGCTCACCACAAAGTTGTTCACTAACTCAACTCTGTGCCGCATCTCTTCCTCCGTGCCCACATCTCTGGATGACTCCATTTGCTCCGACTCCTCACAAAGAACGTAATAATTTGGTGCCCTGATGGTGCAGTCTGTGTGTGTGTGTGGGGGGGGGGGGGGGGGGGGCTGTGCTCACTCAGTTTGTACGGCTGTACGCAAGCGGTTCACATAGGAGAAGCGCCTTGAAAGCAACTTTGTGTGTGTGTGTGTTCATATGCCTGCAGATTTGGGAACGCAAGAGTTGCAAGTGGGTACGTAAGGGACTAAAGTAAAGAAATCAAGCACAGCCTACCTGCCACGTTGCACCCTCGAGACTCACTGGCCACTAGCGGCCAGCGTCACATAGCCTCACACATTGAGCATAACTGCAAAAACGCCTCAGCAGCAACGGTGGAGATTGTTCGCCATTCTGTACAATGATAATTGGATCGCCCGGTTCCGATTCCTCTTCTAAGTATATAGGCAATCAATTCTATAGACACTCTACACAGTTCTTGAGAGAAAATCTCTCGCGCTCTCTACTAGGAAAAAAAAAACGTAAAGGCAGCGCCCCTACAAGTACAGCAACAACAAGGCAATGCAGAGGCAACCCATACAAGCAGCAACCAGGTCGAGGAGTACACATTCACATCTTAGGCTATAAGAAAAACAAAAGGGCACGATGGTCAACAGAGGAAAAAAGAGGGGCACATATCGATGTCGCCCACACCGCTGCCCTTGCACTTGTGCAGTATGCGTGCCTTCACTCCCACTCTACAATCCTCAGCCTCGTCCTCCTCCGTCCTCTTCTCACAGCCCACCTCGATCACTGTGAAAAGAGGCTACTGCAATTCGTGATCCGCCAGCCCTTCTACGTACTCATCCATTATCGTGCCCACCTCGTCCACGACCTCGCCAAGCACATCTTCAAGAAGTGAATTGGTGAGTCGCTGGGCGAACACATACTGTGAAACATGGCTCGTATTCCAGAGCTGCTCGTTGTATCGGATGGACTCTACATTATGCGCCTGATAGGCGTGGAGTAGCTTCACCGCCGCCTCTGTGAGTGCGCCGCGCGGTCTCTTCGGGCGTCGAGCAGTCACGCCATCGCCACCGCCGGGGGTAGTGCTCCCGTCAGCGTTCACGGGGCGTAGGGCCGTGGGGAGGCTCCCGCCGCTCACCTCTCCCTTCACCGTTATGGCTGCCAACTCGTCATCCATGCGGGCCACCCTGTGTCGCAGGCGGGAGAGCACCAGCAGCTCATCCACCACCTCATCCTCCTCCTCATCGTCATCGAGGTTGTCCATGTCAATGGTCACATCTGCACTTGCAGCGACGAACTTGTGTAGCTCGCCCAGCTTCTCACGCTTCTGTGTCCGAATCACTTCAGCCTCAGTATCATCGCTGGGTAATGTCGTGTCCAGGTCCTTGTACACGCCCCGCAGCACACGCTGGTGGTCGCGCAGCATACTCTCAATCACACCCGCAAGCTCCTCAATAGACTGCTGCTGCTGTCCCTCCACGAGAAACACACCTCCCGCAGTCAGCTCATCCGACACGGAGACGCTCGACACGGTAGCGTGTTGAGGTGCATCGCTCGGTGTACCGCCAGTGTCACCGCTCTGCCAGCCATGCGGCTTATGTGGGTACTGTGGCGCTGTGTATGTGGCTGCCCTCGTCAAGGCTGGCAGAGAGCTCTGCCGCAGCTGCTCAGTGTCCAATGACGAGACCGCTGGCACTGCGGTCGCGCCGTCAGCGGAGCCGTGACCCATCGACAGCCATGCTGCGGCGTGCTGGATAACCTCCACTGGGGCTGTTGGACTGTTCACTGCTGCAGTAGGCTTTGCTTTAGGTCCAAAGCCCCCGCGCCTGAGGCGGCTCGCACTGCTAGCGCTCGGATTTGCCTTTCCGCTCTCGCTGATCTCCATGAGCTGCTGAGGGTGGATCTGCAGCCCAGGGCCGCCAACCTTCTCAAAAGTGGCGAGGGCCTGGGCTGCAGATGCGGTCAAATCGAGCACGCTGGCAGCGTCTGGTCTCTCGTCAGCTCTCTCAGTGGGCGAGAGTGGCTCAGCAGTTACCTCTTGGATGTCAGTGATAGTGGGGTGACGCTCCTCAATAGAGTGTGGCTCCTCACCACTCGGCATCACATAGCCGCGGCTGCGTTGACCTGTGGGTAGATGCGGGGAGGAAGGCAGGGGCTGGAGGTCATCCTCCTCGCTGGAGGGAGAGGGGTAGCGGTGGCCACGGTAGGAGTCCAGCTGCCGCCACGGGGGCCGGAAGTTTGCACTGCTGTTGACATCGTGCGGTCTGTAGTTCCTCCGGTTCTCCTCGTACGTGTCCCTGTATCGTGAGCGCTCTCGATGTCGCTGTTGTGTGAACTGGGCCGCGCTTGCGCGTTCGGGTGGCGGCGCACCGCTTGGATAGCAGTCAGCATATGATCTGTGGCTGCCAGTAGGCTGCTGTAGACGGCTGATAACTCGCTGGGTGTCAGCCTCCCCAGTCTCAAAGTCTTCCACTGATGGATCGCCGCCATAGCGCTGGCGGGGAATCGCAAGACGAGAGAAAAGCTCCGTTTGGTCACCGTGATGCCGTGCAGGTTTAGGTCTACACATTGCCTTTGCCGGTGGGTTCCTCGGCTCAGTGGCCGGGGTTAAGCGCGGAGCTCCCCCCGCAGTCTCACCGCCGCTTCGTGTGCGATGCCCGCCCCCTGCCCGCCGCCTAAACGCCGTTGTCGTCGCTGCCGCGGCCGGGCGTCCCACCCACCGGTGCACAGAGCCCTTGTAGTGGAGGGCCTCTAAGCCCACAGCGTCGATCATCTCCATTACGTCTTTATGCGCCACGCGCTGAACAAGGTTGAGCAGCTTGAAGCGATTCATAAGTACGGCATACTCCGATGGGGACGCGCACTGTTGCAGCAAGCCGCCAGTCGCAGCACCATCGTCCTCCCTCGCCTTCTTTTCCACGTGAGAGAACATAGCCCTCTTCCTTTTCTGTGCTGGTGTGTTTGTTTGATTGTTTGGGACCTCCGCACATACAGTGAGAGAGAACGAACCGTTCACCCCGCAGCTCCCTCCCCCCCTCGACAGTGTAGCGCTGCCGTCTGCCAGAGCCCATAATTCAAAAAAAAAAAGAAAGAAGGAAATGCGCTGGTGGACATGCATTGTATAGTTCACATAGTATGCGGTTAGAAGGTAGTGTGTGTGTGTGTGTGTTGACGCATCACTGCTACTATGGGTCGTCATGAGCATAGCTGCTGGTGGTCGTGGTGGTGTGGAGGGTCTCCTGCAGATTGCACTGCAGTTGCTCCACCAAAGGTAGCACACAGAACACACACACTCTCTCGTTTTCATTCTTCTTCTTAACGTAAGCACTGCTCGAATGCTGCTAATAGACACCTTGACGGGAGAGAAAGAGAGGCGGAGCCGTAGTTGGGGGTTTGGAGAAGGAAAAGGAAAGGAGCTTGCAATACTCACGTACAATGAAAATGGATACAGTGACGAGAGGTGCTCGTGCTATAATTTCTCCACTCACTTATTTCCTCCCAATCACACCTGCACGCTGCCATGCACACACCCTTGCTTAATCTGTCATCTCACTAACAGCAGTGACCGTTACTATTCTTTGTTAGTTGTATATATATATATATTTCTTCTGCCTCTCCCTCCCTCCATCTTGCTTTTTGCAGTAACCACTGGATTTAGGTTGTGGATGCTGCTATTACTAATTATCAATAATGTGAAAGGGGCAGACTGAGAAAGAAAGACACACACGCGTGCGTGATTTAGAGAGTTTTATGATTAGTAACCGTCGTCATCGTCGTCATCATCCTCGTCATCGTCCTCTATGTCGCTGCTCCCATCGGGGGCTTCGCCAGTGTAGTAGTTCACTGCAGATGGCACCAAACTGTTGTGCAGCAACTGCAGCAAGCCGATGAGGCCCTCCATGTCACCTTCCTCGTCATCCTTCTCCGTGAAGATATCGAAGAAGGTGGGACGTGACTGAACACGTGGGGCGCGGGCACCCTTCTTCTTTGGAGCAGGTGCGGTATCCACAGCGGGGTCCTTCCCGGGCTTCCATGAAATGGGGCTGCGCTTCACCTTCACGTCCTTGCTATCGGAGTCCACCTGCAGAGTGATGGTCAGCTTCTCCTCCACGAGGTAATCGTTGGGCTTGAAGGTGAACACAACAGAGAAGCTGCCATAGCCTCCATCCACCGTCGTCGACGCGATTTCGACCAGGTGCTCAAGAATGTCCTCATCGTGGGGCTCGATCATCTGAGCGAAAGCAACGTTGTGCTGGAGTACGCGAAGCCAGAACTGCGGAAGAGACGTGTCGCTCGTTCCGACGTCGCCGGAAATCGTGACGACACCCTCATGCTCAGCCGGGAAGCCCTTAGCCACCTCGGCATCGGTGAGGGCCTCTCCAGTGCCAGTAATAATCTCTGTTCGGCGCTGGTAGAGAGACTCATAGAGCTTATCGTACTTCTGGCGCAGCACCATTTCCTTCCCCTCCGTCTCGCGCTGGAGCTTAAGGTACTCCTCATGATACGACATGAGCACCTCCGCGCGCTCGCGAATCTTCTTCGGCTTCTCCTTGTACTCATTCGTGTAGTGGCCGGAGAGCACGTTCTGCATGAGCGTATCAGCACCCATCATCATGTCGTCCTCCCCAGAGTCCGCCTGCATGGTCGCCATCTTCTTCTTGCTCATGTTGCTTTCTTTCCCCCTTTCTTCTTCAGATTATTATCCAAACTTCCTTCTTTCTAGGTGTGTGTGAAGAGCAGAGGAATGGTGAAAGAATAAGAAGGGACAAAGTATTGCATAGTGGAAGGAGAAAAAAAGGAGCAGAGGGCGGAAGAGAGCTTATATTTCTATATATGCAATTGCATACCGTTATGTATACACACGCTAGCACAGCCTTCAGCAGTACTGATTCCCAACACAAATGACAGCGTCCGCGGAGAGTTCTACGTCCAACTCATCTTCCCTGCAGGTGGCACGAAGGGGTGGATCGACAGGCAGTCTATTAATCAGCGGCAACCATCTCCTGATCACCTAGAGTAGATACTGGAAGAGGCTGCGGCTTTTCTTCTTCCTCTTCTCTCTTTTGAGGTGCCTTAGAGATCTGTTCCCTGTCTTCCTCGTGGACGGGCAGTAGGATGGCAGGTGGAGGTAGTAAGCCGGCAGTCGGCCAGGGAGTGAGAAGGAGAGAGAAACAGAAGGCAGCCTCTATCATGTGAACAAGAGCGCAAATAGAAACTCGCCGAGTGTTTCGCAGGCATCGCCCGCGATGTGCTACTGCAGCCCTCACTACACCAGAGTACTGCTTGATACGATCGCATCCAGTGACACCTTCCGCGTCTCCATAGCCCCAAGCACAACAGCGGTAACGGTGTCGAGGTAGAGACCGTCCGAGAGCAGAGCCACAATGTCAAGGCAGCTGAGACCGTAGGCATTGATGACTGCGGGGTCGCACCCCGCACTGATGAGGAGTGTGACTGCTGAGAGCACTAAATGTAAGAGGGCGCCTTCCCTCACATTGCCGTTTCCAACTCCACCACGAACATCGCTTCCCTGTGTGGGCTGAGACAGCAACACAAGCAAGCTCAGTACAAGGTGAAGCAGCGTTGAGCCCTCCTCATCCCGCAGTGCCACAGCGTCTGGACTCTCACGCAGAAGATGCGCTAGTCCCGGTAGGTTCAGCTTCTCAGCAACATAGAATACCTCTGCAAGCGAGGATGGCAGGCACATATCCTGATCCACCCGCGGTGATGGCAGTGAGTCACCGGGTGGGGAGCTGACGTGGAAGTATGCGGGACCAAAGTGGGCAAAGTATGTATGCTCCACTGTAGCGGCGATAGCAGCAAGAGGTTCGGGGGATAGACAGGGACCAAGGCACACTGTGGCAGTGCCCCCCGCTGACGCAACGGCGCAGTCATCCGCAGCATCTACAGGCACAACAGAGTAAGTGAGGTGCGAAAAGGCTGAGCCATTACCAGTGACGGCACTCGCGTAAAAGCGCGCGGCCGCGCTCAGCCACGTGTGCACTGCCGCAGGGTCCGCCGCCGCCTCCTCACATTCACTAACAGCTGGTTCGATGTGCACACGGAGCAGCACCGCAGCCACGGTCTGGCGCGTATATTGCGGGAGGAGAAGCAAGGCTCTTCCAGCCACCCCCAGCGGCACCGTCGCCCCGCGGTCAGAAGATAGGCTGTCGTGGTCGAGTGAAACCCACTGTGCCACCTCGTTCGCAGTCCGTCCTTGCAGTCTCCCCGCGCAGTCGCTGGGGCTAGCCCGATCATGGAAGCAGCCACGTAGGAGCGCACTCACTGGGGCTCTTGTCGCCCGCAGCCCTGGTACGTAACTGGAGCTGTACACGCGCTCCTGGAGCAACGCCTGAGCCTCGGCATAGAGACCGTTCCGCACCAGCACCAGCGCCAGCAGCCGGTACTCGCGCAGACTCATCAAGAGATCGTAGCCGTCTTCGAGGTGGACGTGAGGGGCGACACTGTGCACCACGCGGTGGTCTTGTTTCTCCAGTGCCAGAACCAGCACGGCATAGCGCATTGAGCGAATGTAGTGAGACGGCAGAGGGGCGGCTGCGGCCGTTGGTGAAGTGGACCAGGGTATGGGGGGCTCAGCATCATCACCCCCATGTTCCTCTTCCGCCACTGCAGCAGCAGCACCTGTTGCAGCCGCCAGTTGCCGTTGAAAGGTGTGGTACACGGCATCCTTAAAGGCGGTCCAGCAGTGCTCGAGAAACAGGGGCCATGTCATAGGGCCCAGCTCAGGCACATCCCACACAGGGCCCCTCTGCCCCTGTTTCTCCAGGAATAAGGAGGAAGGCACCCGCCGGTACGCACCGCCGTCGCTGTTGTCGAAGGTGTGCTGCCAGGCTCGCGGCAGGTTGCCACAGAAGACGTTATATGGATTGGGCCCGGGCCACTCGTACCAATAGGGCACCGATGGAGAAGGTGGTAGTGCGCTTGTGCCCTCCAGGTGCCTCCCCGCCAACCCAACCCCGCACGGAGTTTCGCTAAGGTAAACGCGGCCAACTGTGTGCGCAGAGCGAAGCAGCGCGAGCAGCGACCGCGAGTACATGGTGGCATCTGGCGGTACGCACTCAGGGATGTTCAGGGCGAGGTCCCGTGGATCTATCTGCTCGGAAAAGTGCTCAAATGCGTCTGTGAAGTGGGCCCTGTGAAGACATGCAAACCCCGCCATCATACACAGCTCCACCTCCAGCTCACGCAGCCCTGGTACCGCCCGAGACTGGTGATAGCGCAGCAACTGGAATGCCTCGCCCACGCGGTTGTTGGCCACAAGGTCGGCAAGCTGCTGACGCAGCGGACGCGTGCGCAGCATCCATATGGTCTCGCTACCAGCGACAAAGACGCACTCGCCACTGCGGGCGCGCTGCGAGCCGTAGAGGACGCCAGGGAGCGGCAGCCGCTCCACCACCGCACTCTCGTATAGCGAGAACACATCGCAGTAATCCTGTGTGAAGACAAAAATGAAGGGGAATCGGCTGACAAGGAAGCGCACCCTGTCGCCAGTCACGCAAAGAGAACGGCTCACCCCAGTGGGAGAGTCCGCCGGGACGGGGATGGGCAGCTGTGCGAGCGGGGCCGCAAGGACCTCTGAGTTCAGCCCCATGTACACCTCACCCTCGCCGAGCGCCAGTAGCGGGGAGGCCGCTCGGTGGTGCCCCGTGTACGGAAACACACCCCCGGCACGAAGCATGACCTGCGAGGACCCATCCGCGAGCGACAGCAAGCTGCAATCCTGGCGCATGGCGACGCATGCCATGTCGTCGGACACGACAAGCGAGTGCACTGCCTCCGGCATGCCCAGCTCCTGGCTGAGCGTGACACGCGGCTGGAGCGACTCCCCGACGACGTCTACCTCCAAGACGTGGAGGGACTTGGCGTCGTTGTACACCGCGCAGATGAGGTGCTGGGGACGGTGCGACCGCACGCTGCGATAAGGGTCGTTGCTGGTGGTCGTGGACGTGCTCGCGCTGCGCTGATGGTGTTGTGGGTGGAAGCGGTACCGTGGCCCTCCGGCCGGAGTGTCAGTGTGTGGAGGCGAAGTGGTGGCGTCAGCTGGTGTGACTGCCCCATGTCTTGCTGTGCCGCCACGGTACGAGGGCATAGAAAGTGAAAAGTGATCCACGCCGGTTGCCACCTTGCCTAAGAGGGTGAGTGCACTGGAGTCCCATACGGTGATGTGGCCCCCCGCCAGCACAAACAACAAAGGCTGCGTGCGGCTGTGCTGCAATTGCCGGACGTCATGTCCCTCAGAGGACACCAGAGCACTTCGCTGAAGTGTCGTGAACACTTGGCTTGGGCATGTCGGTTCACCGCTGTCGCCGCCATCATTGCTGATATGGCGCGATCCTCTACTATCGACCTCTGGCTGTGCTTGTCCTTCGTCCACTAAGAAGTGGAGGACGATGCCAGCACTGGTACCTGCGTAGAGTGCGTTGGCGTAGGTATCGAAGGAAGTAATGCAGCCATGTTCCGCAGGCACCTGGTACAGTCTCATCAAGTGCTCAACCGCCAGCATTGCCGGCACAAGACTCGCTCAGTCTTAATTTTGAACTAGGGGGGCGGTGACCACTGCCTCTAGGCAGCAGGGGGTTGTCTGCGTACGGCTGTATATATATATATATATATGTGTGTGTGTGGGGGGGTGTGTCGCCCCCTCGAGTTTTCTTCTCTTCCATCACCGCCCCCACACAGAGGTGGCGCCAGGCGCCGCGCGGAGAAGGTGGGGAAGGGGAGACA
>JAODGE020010303.1:0-10897 GCA_027574965.2 Ecitophya simulans
TAACGGTGTGAGTAAGAGTTAAAGTCTCTTAATGACTATGCGGACATTGTTCGACTTGTTTTCGGCTCTACTATAATCACAGCGGTGTGGTGAGCATGTGCATGTAGAAAAAAGAAAAGGAATAAAAAAAATTTTCGCCACGCATTGTTATTATATGATGGTGATATATTTATGAGTGAACAATACGCATGTTCTATGAGAGTTTATCACGATGGTGAAGGGATATTTAATAAAGGTGGGATTTTATATAACTTTAAAACAAGACTTTGCGATAGCAATAAAAATTCTTTTTTTTCCACTTGTGCACCAAAAAAACAGCCTTTATTTCAGCGTGCGCAGTACGTATAATAATACTTTTTTCACAACTACTTTTTCATAGCGAGCAGTTAGAAAAAGTGCATATTTTTTACTAGCACTTTTTATTATTTTGTTTTATATAAATCTCATATTCAGTACATTTAATTGTTATTGATTTGCAGCCGAAGAAAAAAATGTTAGCAACACGTGCGTGAGCTCGGGTAAAAAACACCTTCTTCACGTTCTAGTCGCAAAAGATAGTAGCTTATATTAGAAAAATGTTCAGACAATAAAATGATATTTATCTGAGTATTGTTACGGTACCGTTAGTATTTTTGTTAGTATTTTTCTCTACTTTAGGCCTATTCAAACATTTATTCGACAATTTTTCAAGTGCTGGTAAGTAACGAAGGTTATGTATGTTCTTCCGGGTATTCATTTTTCTAGGCGTTGCGCGCGTTTTGAAAGCTGCGCGCCACTCGGACTTGCAAGTCAAGGCAGGAAAAAAATGTAATACATAACTATTTATTTCTAACGTTTTTCTCTTGTTTTTGCGGTGTGTTCGTGCAAGTTGCCAGTGGATGGCTTTCACGAGTATATTTCTTGCTTCCTAACATTTTCGTGCACTTTCTTTTCGCTGGCATGACTGAAATACATGTGTTGCGAGCGGACACGAAGCGAAAATGAAAAATTACACGCCGTCGCGCGACCCAGCTCCAAGCAACTGGCCGCAGTATCGAGTGTCTTGAAAATATCGAATTCGACCGTTTGCCGAAGTTATAAAGCGTCATACTTGCCGAGTGTTTTCAGTGTTTTCAGCTCGTTTCGGCGAACATTTTGTAGGCAGCTTGCGCACGCCGCGCGACTAGCAACGACTAAATCAAGATTTTTATTTTGTTTATGTTTTATTTTATTTATGGTGCAAAAAGTGGGTGGCATTTCTTTATTCGCACGACCTACGCTTCGCTTCGCTATGGTTTCCTGTGCGTTCGTATATATTGTTGTTGGTTAGCCATAATCTGTTATTAGTCTAATTTCAAAAAATGTCTCCGGGCTTTTTTGAATAGCATTCTGTTTGTGAATTTATTGTTATTTCGCTTCGCAGCGAGTGGTGGTGCTCGTCGAGCTGGCGTCGAAGCGATTACGAAGGCGAAACTAAAACGCATGAGCGCACATAAACCTAACTATGATTAATGAAGATTTTAAAATAAATGCTGCCGCCGCCGCCGCCGCCGCCGTCGATGCCGAAGCCGAGGCCGCCGTCGTATATAAAGAGTGCGCGATTATATTGCGAGCATGCACTGCGGAGCGCGTTATTAACTCGGCGCGATTAAGCGAGCGCAAATGCGATGCAAGCGCTGTAATGAAAAATCCAAATAAATTAATGCGCATACGGGATAACTACAAAACGCAACAGTATTAAAGGCAATTAAAATTCGCAATGATAAAAATACAGCTAGAATAATATAAAGATNTCGGATGTAATTTATCAATGGTTTTCAAATACATCTACGTAAATATAATAAGTATCTATATTTACAGAATTTTTCAATATTTCCTGTATTGTGCATATGACAATGCTGGTTTAGATTAAGCATAAAAACATCGCACGACGTAATAAAACGAAACTAAAAGCGTTCATATCGATATTCATATCCAGCAGCAAATTCTAATCTCGATCGCTTTAAAGCCATGCAGTTACACAGGTTAAATTTATGAGCCTTCCGTTTACGATATTGCCACAATAATATTTTCATAATAATCAAGCGGTCGTTACATCGACTAATTCCAGTTTTTAAAATTGCCGCAAGTGTTATGTGTGGTATATAGAAAAAAATGGTTGGTCAGAATTAATTCTATCAATATGACCTAATTCTTAAAGGCATATTTTTTTTGTTTTTTCTTGTCCTGCATTTGTAAATGGCTATGAATATACAATTGATTATTTTATATTTGTGGGAGTGATTAATTTATAGATTTTGTATTAATCATTTGGTACACAGAAAGGTTGCATTCGTTAAAGTACACTAAGAAGAAAAAAAACCAAAACAAAAATACTCAGAACTCTTGCGTTAATGTCATTGTAAAATAATAAAACCGAAAGTAAACTAAAAGCAACGCATAAGTACATAAAAAAGATAATGAGGAAATTAAAAGTTTATACCGCACTACCGCAATACTTTAAATTACCGAAAGTGCTCTCAAGCTTTAGTTTTAATGGCGCCAATGTGAGAAACTAATGCAAGGTAAATGTCGCACACACGCCAACAACAAAGTGATAAATATTCTAATGCATGTAATTTCCAAAACAAAAACAAAATGAAAAAAAGAAACACGCAAATGCGATTGTAAAATAAAATTTAGTGACAAAAAATGAAACAATGTTTGACTAGGCGAATGAACAAACAAGCCCCTCGACCGCCCCCCGGTAGCCGAGACGCCCGCCGTTGATGTTTGTGTCAGCAGGGGCGGGCCAAACAAACAAACACGTAATTAAATGTGCGGCGAGGGCAACAACACACGTAAAACGCCCCTGCTAGGCGCGGAAAGTGCGCAGTCGGTGGAACGTTAAGATTCGGCGCCGTTTGAATGTTGGAAAGGTTCGGCGCGTTACGGTTTGGCCTAATCGCGCCACGCCGTAAGTTGGCAAACGGCGAACGTCGGACAACATTGGGCAACGCGTGACACACTACAAACCGGTATCAGCCAGACGAGAAAGCGGGGTGAGGCGTTTGCTAGCGTTGAAAATGGGAAATGCGTTCGTCGGCTTCGGGTGTGTGTTTGCGGTTTGGGGAAAAGTTTGTCGCAGTGGAGGCCAGAAGCCTGGCCGCCCGGAGGGCTAGAAAGACAAGCGTAATTTGCAGTTGGGATTTTCTTAATTGCCCAAAGTCCCGGCGGTGTCGCGTCGCCTCTGAATTCAAATAAAAACAAACGAATTATTAGATAAATAATGTTCGCGAGCTAACAAAACCATGCCAACAAAGAGACAACACGACAAAGCAATGAATAAAGTCGTATTTGAGTAGTTCGTGTGCTTTCAATTTAAAAACAAGTTAAACCATTTAATTTGCACGCTGCTTTATCTAGAACATTAAACTATTAAAATACTATTTCTTCTTGGAACTTCTTCTTCTTCTTCTTTAGTAATACTTTGCCAAATTATTTCTCCTGACGTTGCGTTTGTTCGTTTTAATTCGTTCCAAACAACCACGAAACGATCGCAAGCGATTCGTGCGTTTTGTGTATTACCCCTAGGTCGTTGCGTCACCCCCAACCGCACCGAGGGCGGTGAGCGTTGGGGTGGCCGTGAGGGAAAAGGATACAAAACTATATGCGCGCGCTGCGGTACGGAATTGAACAACGTAATGTAGGTGCGGGAAATGAGGAAAAGCCGGCGGCATGGACCTTGACACAGTCAAATCAATTCTAGGTACCTCAATGTGGCACGCGTAGTGCGCGCGCCGACTTGATTTTCATGGTTGTAACCATTAGCGGAGCATTAAATGTGAATCATTTTACGAGTTCCGGGAATGCGCTTAGAGTCCAAGCTCCTAATTTTACGGTAACCACAAAGAAATCCTGCATTCCCCAATTTTGCGTCACTTTTTTGAAAATGAGAGAAGAGATACCTCTTCTAATATTAACTCTAGACAAAATTGCTTAGTACCATTCGAATCTACGTTCAATTGTGCGTCAATTAAGCTAGTTTAATTGGATTTTCATATTTTGCCATTTTTTGAAAATCTCATTTGCCAAAAATCGAATGCAATGTTAAATCAGTCAAAGATTATCTCAACTAATATTAAATCTAGACAAAATTGCTTAGTACCATTCGAATCTACGTTCAATTCTGCGTCGATTAAGCTAGTTTAATTGGATTTTTATGTTTTGCCATTTTTTGAAAAAGTGAGAAGAGGTACCTCTTCTCACATTTGCCAAAAATCGAATGCAATGTTAAATTAGCGGAACATTATCTCAACTAATATTAACTCTAGACAAAATTGCTTAGTATTATTCGAATCTACGTTCAATTCTGCGTCGATTAAGCTAGTTTAATTGGATTTTTATATTTTGCCATTTTTTGAAAATGTGAGAAGAGGTACCTCTTCTCTCATTTGCCAACAATCGAATGCAATGTTAAATTTACGGAACATTATCTCAACTAATATTAACTCTAAGCAAAATTGTTTAGTACCATTCGAATCTACGTTCAATTCGAGATGGACCAAAGGCAAATGTTATTTGATAATTAGTTTAGATCTAGGACCACAATTTGGGATGAGTTTAACAGTCGATTGTGATGTTTTGAGAGGTCCCAGGTGGATTTAGACGTTGAATTGACCCGTATGGCAGAGTTAGAAAAGAAGTAGAACAAAAATATTTCTCTTGGAGTTTATTGAGTTTCTTAGGAAGGGTATAAAACAATTTTTATTCGTTTGCAATGTAAAAGGACGCTTTCTAACATGGTCTGAGGTGTTTCCAGTCTCCGGATCCTGACAGTTTGTACTTTCGCGATGGACGCCGTCAGATCGACATGATCCTAGTCTACGAGGAAGAAGAACTGGGCGTTATGACAGAAGCGGAAGCCAGAAAGCGCGACAACAGAAGAATATTCCAGGTTAGTAGACTTCCTCAAAAGATGCATCAATTTTATCAATCAAGCAGTATTTATATCTTTCGTAAAAATATCCTCGAGCTCAATCAATCTATTTTTACGCACACAATCCACCACTGACTTACCACCCGACCGATGACGCACGCACGCCTCACGATCTTCAATAATTCACACCTTTCACGCGTCGGATCAACTTCATTATCGCTACTCTCGTTCCACTCGAATGTTCTGCTTCCAGGAAAACCTCCAGAAAGAGGGCCTGGAACTGGAGACCGAACACAAGGACATGTCTTTCGATGGCAAGACATGGTTCGTGAAGATCCACCTGCCATGGAAGACGAAGACCAGGTATGCGTCTTTGATGGGCGTGAAGTTCCCCATCAAGCGGTTCATCACGATCTCGGTCAAGGCCTGGGACGACGAGAAGAACCTCGTCAAGGACCAGAGCATGTACGCCAACTGGAGGCGGAAATGGAAACGATTCTACGAGTACAATCACGACATGATCGAGAAGGAGCCGTCGTTCTACGACGCCACCGAGGGCGGCGATCCGGAGGAGCAGTTCATCGTCAAGGACCGCCTGACGACGTTCAGCAGCGCGCAGCGGAGTATGATGGTCATGCAGATACTGTTGAGGGTCAAGTTCGACGACACCGATAAGGTGACTATCAATGCTTCCCAATTTGAGGTCTGAAGGTGAAGCAACAAGAAAAACTGATCTGGGAATGATAGTTTTTGATAGAACGAGAAGTCCCAATTGGGGTAGCCCATAAAAAATCTTATTTTACAATCTTTTCTAGTTTTTATACCTCCCAATAAATGTCTTTTACACATACCTTCTGTGAAAATCAGTTCTGATCGACCTTTCCCACCCCCAGGTCGGAATAAGGAGACTCCTCAACGACAACACCTACACAGCTTGTTTTCCCTTGCACGAAGGCAGTTACGACCACGAAGAGGCCGACGGCACCATGCTGGACAGACGACTGCTGTACCTGGAATGGGCCCGCCCCGCCAAATGGTACAAGCGCCAACCCTTGCGGCTGGTGCGGAAGTATTTCGGCGACAAGATCGGGCTGTACTTCTGCTGGCTGGGCTTCTACACGAAGATGCTGTACGCGCCGGCGATCGTCGGCACGCTCTGCTTCCTCTACGGCCTGTCGACCATGGAGAGCGAGGACAACATCCCGAGCAAGGAGATCTGCGACCCGAACGGCCCCGGCAACATCACCCTCTGTCCGCTGTGCGACAAGGCGTGTCGCTATCAGCGCCTCATCGACAGCTGCAAGTTCGCGCGGCTGACCTACCTCTTCGACAACCCCGCGACGGTGTTCTTCGCGATCTTCATGAGCTTGTGGGGTGAGCCCCTCCGATTGGGCCCGTCGAATGCACACTAACCGCCATGTCCCCTGCAGCCACCCTGTTCTTGGAGCTGTGGAGACGGAAGCAGAGCGTCATCCAGTGGGAGTGGGACCTCCAAGGCATCGAAGAGGACGAGGAACCGCGTCCGGAGTTCGAGACCAGCGTCAAGACCTTCCGCACGAATCCGGTCACGCGCGAGAAGGAGCCCTACCTGCCGACGTGGTCGAAGAGCCTGCGCCTGATAGCGACCGGCTCGGCGGTGTTCTTCATGGTCGTCGTCGTCATGGGCGCCGTCCTCGGCACCATCATCTATCGCCTGTCGCTGGTCTCGATCATCTACGGCGGCGGCGGCGCCTTCCTGAAGAAGCACGCCAAGATATTCACCTCCATCTCGGCGGCGACGCTCAACCTGATCATCATCATGTGCCTCACCAGGTTCTACCACAACATCGCCATCTCCCTGACGAACATGGAGAACCCGCGCACGCAGACCGAGTACGAGGACTCGTACACGTTCAAGATCTTCGTGTTCGAGTTCATGAACTTCTACTCGTCGCTGATCTACATCGCCTTCTTCAAGGGCCGCTTCTTCGACTACCCCGGCGACGACACCACTCGGCGGTCGGAGTTCCTCCGGGTCAAGGGCGACGTCTGCGATCCGGCCGGGTGCCTCAGCGAGCTGTGCATACAGCTGGCGATCATCATGATCGGCAAGCAGGTGTTCAACAACTGTCTGGAGCTGTTCAATCCGTGTTTCCACAACTGGTGGCGGTGGCGGGCGCACCGGAGCAACACCAAGGATCTGAACCGGAAGCACACCAGATGGGAGGAGGACTATCACCTGCAAGATGCCGGACGCTTGGCCCTCTTCGACGAGTATCTCGAGATGAGTAAGTCGATGGTGACCGCGTGGCGACACCTCCTAAGAAGGTTTCTGTTGTGCTCGCGTAGTTCTGCAGTACGGGTTCGTGACGTTGTTCGTCGCCGCGTTTCCGCTGGCACCTCTGTGCGCTCTGTTGAACAACATCGTGGAGATTCGACTGGATGCGTACAAGATGGTCACTCAGGCGAGGAGACCTCTTCCCGAGCGGGTCGAGGATATCGGCGCGTGGTATGGTATTCTCAGAGTGATCACCTATGCTGCTGTGGTATCAAATGTAAGCGACCTCGGACAGGCGTTGGATATTTGTTATCCTGAGACCATTCCAGGCGTTCGTGATAGCTTACACCAGCGACTTCATCCCGCGCATGGTTTACAAATACAAGTATTCTCAGAACGAGGATCTGGTCGGGTACATCGATGCGTCGTTGTCACGTAAGTGCCTCTTCAAAACTCCTCCAAACCAGGGGCTCCAACGAGGGGTTCGAAGGAAACGAGTTGAAGACTGTTGTTTGTTTAGTATTCAATACGTCCGATTACGTCGCCGGAATGGGCCCCGATGACGGCGACGTCCCCGACACTTGTCAATACCGCGGCTACCGCAATGGGCCCAACCACCCCGAAGAGCCCTACGGTCTCAGCCCGCAATACTGGCACGTGTTTGCCGCACGTCTGGCGTTTGTTGTCGTCTTCGAGGTGAGCGCACGCCAACCAGACATGACAACAAGCCCCGAGTTACAACCCCAACCCTTCTTTCTTGCAGCACATTGTTTTCGCATTGACCGGCATCATGCAGTACGTGATACCTGACGTCCCGAGCGAGGTGAACCTCAGAAAGCTTATCAAACCGTACGTTTTTAAACCGTTTCTTTTTGGACAGCTCAAGACCCAGATGCAACGCGAAGCCCTTCTGGCCAAGGAGGCCAAATACGAGCATGGTCTCAAGAAGCAAGACTATGATTACGAGGAGCTCGTGAAGGACAGCTTACCGAAGGATGGCAGGAACAGTGTGACGAACCACACGAAGACGCCTGGTAACATTCTCCTCCCCCCAGGGAAGGGTTCCAGAGTGCAAAATATCATTGTTTGCAGGGATGCGCGGCTCTTGGGCGAGGAGGCTCAGCAAGATGTCCGACGGTCTGGACGCGCACGTCGAGGTGACCACCAAGAAGCGCAACTCCATCAACTCCACCGTCTGGGAGGTCACGTAACGCCCTCGATTGCGCAACCACGCCGTCAACTATTTACCACAAACTTGTGCAAGATTTACACCAAACTGTTTCTAAGCTAACCGATTGTTGTGTTGATTGTTAGCGTTGTATTACCGATAAATTCTATTTGATTGATCAACATGTTGTCACTGGGGGGTATCAACAGATTTTGTTTGCGACGACGACGACGTGACATCGCCGCGTCGGGTCGTGACACTTCACTATTTCGGTTCACGTTCAAAATCCCAGAATGAGTTCGAAGATTCAGTGCATTCGCGACCTGCTAGGGGTGAGAGAGCACCCTGTGCGCGTCACGCATGATGATCTATGCTTGTGTTTAGGGCACCTGCCAGCACAGATCGCTGCACAAGCCTGCGGCGGCGCCGTCGACCAACGCCCATCTGCAGCGACACAAGCTACACCTGCGCAACTTCCTCAGGCCGAAGATCGTCGACGAGCGGCGGACGAAGAGCGGGCATGCGGGCGATCCCGACGCGTCCGCGAGCGTCGGACGGCGAGTCGAAGTGGAGATTCCCGTCGCGCACGGCCAGCCGGACCGACCCACCGTCGGGGACCAGCTGCACAACCGGATCCAGATGACGAAGAAGCTGCAGGAGGTCAGGCGGGCGTTCGGGCAGAAGGCGCCGAGCAACCCGAAGGATGACAGGTATCAGGTCAGCCACGAATCCGAGCACTACAACCTCTCGGCCAGGCTGCAACATCTGCAGCCGTGCAGGATGAATGGCTTCACCAAGACGAACGACTTGAAATCTTTTGAGTTCCCCATCAACTTTTATTCATGATTTTAAAGATCCGTAATAAGAAATAAACGAACTTGCAATTACAATTAACATTGGGTGGTGTTTTACTGGCAGTTCCCAGGAAGGGGTATAGCCTAGTAGTTTGAAGTTTTTTGGTAAAACTTTCGGGGTTTTATCAAAGACCAGAAAGTTTTCGTTTTCGTGGAACTGTATTAACGTAGTTGCTTCCCAACAACAAAGCATTTTCTTGTTATGCTTGTAGAAGAGGCCCATCTCCAAGAAGTGTGTCATGTCACCTAAATCACCTGACCGATTAGTAGGATATTAGCGCAATTAGTGTAGTTTACAATTAACATTAGGTGGTGTTTTACTGGCAGTCTCCAGGAAGGGGTATAGCCAAGTAGTTTGATGGTTTTAGGTGAAACTTCCGAAGTTTTAACAAAAACCAGAAGGTTTTACCTTTTGTGGAACTGTATTAACATAGTTGCTTTCTAAGAAAGCGGCATTTTCTTGTTATGTTTGTAGAAGAAGCCCATCTCCAAGGAGTGGGTCATGTCACTTGAATCATCTGATTGATTAGTAGGATATTAACACAATTAGTGTGGTTTACAATTACCATTAGGTGGTGTTTTACTGGCAGTCCCCAGGAAGGGGTATAACCAAATAGTTTGAAGTTTTTGGGTAAAACTTCCGGGGTTTTAATAAAAACCAGAAGGTTTTAACTTTTGTGGAACTGTATTAACGTAGTTGCTTCCCAAGAAAGCGGCATTTTTTGTTCTGCTTGTAGAAGAGTCCCATCTTCAAGGAATGGGTCATGTCACCAGAATCACTTGACTGATTAGTAAGATATTAGCACAATTAGTGTAGTTTACAATAAATATTGGGTGGAGTTCCCAAGAAGAGGTATAACCAAGTAGTTTCAAGTTTTTAGGTAAAACTTTCGGGGTTTTAACAAAAACCAGAAGCATTTAATTTTCGTAAAACTGTATTAACGTAGTTGCTTCTCAGGAACGAGGCATTTTCTTGTTATGCTTGTGGAAGCGGCCCACCTCCAAGGAGTGGGTCATGTTACTTAAATTACCTGACCGATTAGTAAGATATTACGACAATTAATGTAATTTACAATTAACATTAAGTGGTGTTTTACTGTCAGTCTCCAGGAAGGGGTATAACCAAGTAGTTTGAAGTTTTTAGGCAAAACTTTCGGTGGTGTTAACAAAAACAAGAAGGTTTTAACTTTCGTGGAACTGTATTAACGTAGCTGCTTCCCAAAAAGGGGCATTTTCTTGTTATGTCGCTGAAAGAGGCCTATCTCCAAGAAGTGGGTCATATCACTTGAATTACTTAACTGCTTAGTAAGATATTAGCACAAAGAAGGGGTATAACCAAGTAGTTTGAAGTTTTTAGATAAAACTTCCGGGGTTTTAACAAAAACCAGAAGGTTTTAACTTACGTGGAACTGTTTTAACGTAGATGTTTCCCAAAAAGGGTGCATTTTCTTGTTATGTCGCTAAAAGAGGCCCATCTCCAAGGAGTGGGTCATGTCACCTAAATCACCTGACATATTAGTAGAATATTAGAACAATTAGGGTAGTTTATAAACAAAAAACAATTGTCGGCCGGACGCGCGATATCGGAGTGGGCTGGTGCGAGTTCGGAGGGTCTCGGGCGGCCGTGAGAGAGATGACTTCTGTCATTACGACGACGTCCGATCACATTCATTTTCAGTTTTCATCATTCAGGCATCTTGAGCGAACGCCCAACGCGGTCA
>JAODGE020010317.1:0-13552 GCA_027574965.2 Ecitophya simulans
AACATTTCACAATTTTACAATAAACTACAAGTCATCATAATTACGTAATATTAATCATAATTTGCTTAAAAACTTGCCTAATAGTCAAGAAGCACAACTAATATAAAACACAATTATTAACAGAATAAATGAAACTCACATGCGGCACACGTATTTCGCGTGCTTTAGCAGGTTAGATTTGCAATTTTGGGCCGTTTACAGTGATGGGCGTTAACAAATTTAATTACGGCGGGAAATTTTAAATTCACCCAATCATAACGCTGAATTTTCTCGGATCTCTCTGTCCGTTTTAGTCTTTCAAACCTTGTCTCAAAAACTACGGCTTCAAAAGGGGGTATTCATGTTTTACTGCTATGCTGCAAAGGTAGGAAAGAAGGACAGCGAAAATATCAATCTAAAAGTTTTTGAATGTCTTTCACATATTACATACAGATTACCATATAACATGGAATTATCAATCAATTATCTTTGGTCAAAAGAGAACAAAGGAGTATAACAATTATACTTTGCCATTGTTTGGCAAATTAAATTTTTTAATCAAAAACAAGAAAAAAAAAGTTCAAAAGCTCTAAAAATATATGCTCAATATATCATATTAACATATTAAATATAAACAGATTGATAGAATTTTGACTGGAAAAGTTGTAATAGCTGGAATATACCTTAGTTAACAGATTTTTAAACAAATTCTCATTTTCTCATAATCTTCTTTAAAATCTCAGAATAAATTTATTACTGACTTTATTACTTGATGATTATTAAATTTTTGGTTTGTATCGATGCCCGGTTTTTTGAAGCGTTCGCCCTTCTGTGAGACGGGCCGCTCGCAGAGCGACCTCGGCAAACCGGACAGCGACTCATTCGCATTTGGCAAAAAATCATGACTCATGACTCAAGACTCATGGAACAAATACCAGGCGACTTTATTAAGATTCCAATTTGCGGGACAGAATACCTTGATTTTGGGTTTACTCGAGCTGACCAAAGTGGTAGTAGTCGCTGAATAAAAACTTGTGGAACAAAGGCCACGTCATACGCATTGCAGCTCTCGAGGACGCCACACTCAAATCAATCACTGATTCCTCGCCGTATGCAGAATTGAAATGCGTAATTTCTTCGCTTTTTAATATTAGTGTAGTTATTATTAGAGTAATTGTGTAATTAGTTCTAATATGCCAATTATTGAGTGACATTGAATTGACAATGAGTTCCTTTTTCCAGTGAAATTTGCCAGTGAAAATTTTACAGTGAAACTACCTCATGGAACAGCCATGTATAATGTAATCATAAATTATTATTATAATTTCAGTATATGACAGTAAGTTTCATTTTAATAATCGTCGGTTACATTAATCATTTGGTGTTTGTTAAAATTATGTTTAAAACATTCATTCTATGCCCGATTGAAATCATTCGCCCAACATGTTTCTCGACAGGCAAAACTTGACCATATTTCTCTACGTTTTTGTGTTTATTTCCTTCTCGAATGATGTTCATGGAGCTAAACGTAAAATTCGTAAGTTTCGTCAACCATAATGATGTTTTATTGTTTTTAATTTAATGTGTCTACTTTTAGCTGATTATTTTATAAAATGCAGCCTGTCGGCGCCTCTAAAATTAGGCGACGCGTGCGTACAGGGTAATTTAGCCGTTCTTCGGCCCAAATTTGCACACGGTATTCCGGAAATTCATCTGCCGCCCATGGATCCACTTTTCTTTGAGAATGTCGTAATTGCATCGCCAAACTTCCGCGCAGAATTCCCCAATTCCACCGTCACAAACGGTCCTGACTTCGATTTACTCAACCTGAAGTTGGATTACCAAAAACTGACGATAAATGTACAAGTGCGTTATCATGTCCTTCATGTGAATGGAAATTACCACATCTCTGGAAAATTATTGATGCTGCAGTTAGAGAGTCAAGGAATGGTATCGTTAAACGCCAGTAAGGCATTGATCATATATTATTTTGAGGTCAGTTGATATTTTGTCATTTGCAGGCAATATTGATGTTTTCGTCGAAATGCACGCAAAACTTCGCAAAAAACATGGCCAGAAGTACATGGACTTCAGTGATAGGTCTCAACAGATAATAAGGTTAACTTTTAACCAAAACCCCGTAATATACTTGGAGAATTTGTTTCCGGGAAATGAAGAATTGACTAAGACTGCAAATGCTATTATTAATGATAATATCATTGAGATAATGACGGATGTGATGCCGATAATAAACGAAGTTATCAGCACATTCGTGTTTAAAACTGTGCAGGCGCCGTTCGATTTGTTTTCGGTGGACGAATTGTTTTTACCTTAAAGAAGAACAGCCGTAACGCGCCTGTTGCTTTTAGTTGTGCTAGCAGCTTGTTTCATTTGTTCAGTTTCGTTTATTGTAGATCGCGGTAAGCGTCTTGGGTTTTGAGGGGGACTGTAGTGTGAGTAGTTGTTTATTTTTTTGCTTTTTTTGGCGGCTCGTTTCGACCAGCTGTGTTCAGGATCGATGCGCAGCTGAGGGGTACACAGTGATTGTACAGTGATTGTGCATAACATCAAACAAAAAAAAGAGTTGAATAAAGAGTTTACAAAACATAATCTGTGTCAATATGTTTTAAATATCTTGCACGAATAAAATGCGTCAAATAAAAATAAATTTCAGAGTATGATACATAAAAGAACCAAGTAAAGAGGTTTTCAATGTTATACCCATAATTTATTTAAAAAATAAGAAAATAAATAATAACAATGTCCTGTAAAAGAAATTTTGATATTTGTTCCAATCATATGAACTTTATGTGCTGAAGTTTTTTACAAATTTAGATCAAAGTTTGGTTTGGGGCCATTCAGGTCATTTATAGCATCAATTGTTTTGCTTGGTTGTGGTTGTCCAAGTTGAATTAAAAAAAACACTACTAACTATAGGATTTTGTGATCAAATTTGTCATCAGGGCACCGAAATGTATAATAATCACTAACCAGTGGGATGCACAGCGTCTGAGCGTCTGAGTATGCACGATAACATTAGTGCTGTGCATAAACTCGGGGCGTATTGACTTTTATAATTTCATTCCCTGTTTAAATTCATCCACTAAAACACATGATACAAGATCTTGAAATAGAGCAATTTCAAGAACAAATTTTCTTATAATATACTTGTTGACTTTAATTAGTTGTAGTTTTTACACCTATAATTCTTTTGTTCTTTGGTATTTTGATCCGTATAACACAACTATCTACTGATGCCTTGGAATAATTAAATTTTTATCTAGAAAACATATATGTTTGCATTGTTCCGTGTGTTTGGCGGTTCGACGAAATCAGACGGAATCTACAGTAAACGTCCAACTGTACCAGCTGTACCAGCTCTAAACAACTCTTATTGCCCACGGTCGTTCATGAATTCTTGATAGATCCAACCGACAATGCGCATTGAGCTGAAACAAAAAGTGGCGCACTTTTTCAAAAGTGAACTAACGTAACCTCTTGAGCGTCTTGCTAACGCCCCTAACCCTGCTTAGCAAAAGCTTGTTGTTTCTCGATATCTTGATATTACCATGATTTATTGTTGTACTTAACAGTGCAACAAGAATAATATATACCACAAATAAAACTAATGGAAGTATATAATCATTTAATGAAAATGTATATAAAGTAGAAATTTCAATACGCAAAAAATGCGTTGCGGTATTTTTAATGAATTATGGCAACTGGAAACAGCAAACTGGCAAACCTTGAACCGGCATATGTTCATAGAACATATAGGGTTTGCCAGGTTTATTTTAGTGAAGAACAATTCATTGTTTCTAAGAGGCACATCAGTAACTGACAAAGAGATGCTGTTCCACGTAAATTTATCACTTTCCAATAAAGGTGAGTTTATTGTCATAAGTTCATAAAACAGTTAAAAGAACTTATTGAATATTTTTTACACATTACAGATGAGGGCGTACAGCTTAGGTACAGCAACAGATCTACTAGATACCCTGGTTTGAAAGCTCCCGAAACACATGTAAAACTTTAATCAAAACTCCATTGATAAGTATTTTGGTAGTGTGCGACGCGAAGGTAGGCAAGATTCGAATATATGTCCCGAAGTATCCTGAGGAGCCAGTCGTCGGGTTCTAACTGCATGCCGGTCGGGGGCCAATATATTCACATTGTCTAACAGTTATTAAATGCCCGCGTCGAATCCGAAAATAGTACTGTCCAAGTTATAACTAAATTATTGAATGATCTTTGCACTTTTAGTGCTTAAATGACAAAATTTCACTGATAATTTGCAGTTAGCGCGAGGATACAAAAGGAATATACAAAACTGAATAAAAACTAATTACAGAGAAGAAATACAAGAGGACGTGAATGCAAAAATGAAAGCTTATAACAAAGCTTTGCACAGACAAAACATGACAAGACAATTGGAATGAATATCTAAAGATGAAGTTACTTGTACGAAAATTAGTAAAGAAGCGTAACAACACACTATGAGAAAAAAGAAGTAGGGACGTTGAAAACTATAATAGAGGAAGCTGAGATCTGGAGACTAATAAAAACACTGAAAACCACTCACAAAAAAGTGAAAGTAAAGTAAAAGTAAAAGTAAAATTAAATGTAATATCAATCCAAGAATGCGAGACCACCCACAAATCAATCAGAAAATCATTAATTCAATCCGAGCATTATACGAAAACAGCACAGGCAAGAACGAGAATCAAACAGAATGGTAGCCTAAGTAAGGTCATTTAACTTTATGAAGGCTTTTGATAAAGATGCTGCTTATTGCCAACATTATTTAAGATATATGTTGAAAGATCACTTTATGTGTTGAAAAAAATGTTTAGCAATGGAATTCGATATAGCCAAGACTGAAGTCTACCCAGAAAACGTGGACAACGGATGAAAACGACAAAAAACAAAAATTATGACTACAAAGGGCCTACCAGCTGAGGACTGGGTAAAAAGCATGAATTAGAAAGCAACGACAGACCCTATGTTGCGTGCAAATAGAGGTGCCCTCTAGAGAATATTCGTTTAAGTTGTAGTTTTGGACTATAGTGTAGGCGCAACTTTCACCCCTGTGCGGATGACTAGAATTAAGACAGTTTGTCGATAGGGGTGTGCGTTTTAGAGTATTTAAGCGCAATTTCAACCACGTCTCGGTCTCTCTCGTCACTGGCATCATCACCCACGTGCTTCGTCCTTGCACATCACAAGGCGCTGACTTGCTGTGGCAGTTAGCATAACATTTTTGTCATATAAAACCGCAAGCGCGTAAACATTTTGATCCTTCGAGCCAGATTTAGCATCCGTAAAACGTTAGTGAAACGTGTGAATCTGTGAAAACCGGACAAGAAGTCCGTCGATACAAGAACCGTGAGACGTCAATTGGTGAGAACCAGACAAGAACCCCATCAACCATAATGTCCGTGGCAATCCAAACACTCCTGCAGTTGCAGAAAAGTTGTCTCGTAAATTACTTGCAGCGCCTGAAAGTAGAGGTCGGCAAGCATGGCAGCGACCACGAAGCTGCTAGTCGAAGCACGCTGCGAGAGTTATTAAAACGACTCAACACAGCCGACGAAGAAATTTACATATTACAAAAGCAATTGTTAGAACATCCCGTGGACTTCGAAAAAGAAGTCCAGAAGTGCATTCGAAAATTGGTGACTATGCGCGGAAAAGACGCCGACATTTTAGAAGAGACCGAAACGTTATTACCACCGACACAAGCATCAAGTGCCGGGGTAAGCAATATAAAGCTACCAGAGCTGAAATTACCCACTTTTACCGAATGGTTGACCTTTCGTGATTCGTTTTGGGTATTTGTGCGCAACTGTTTACAAGGGCCGGCGCAGAGAGCGAGTATTCTAATGCGTGGAGCATCTTGTTAGAGCGCTACAACAGCAACGTCGCCTTGGTACGCGCATATGTCGACGCGCTTCTAAACTTACCCTTCACTCGTCGAGAGAATTCCGACAAGCTGCGCGCGCTCTTAACTACGGTGAGCGTCAACACGTCGGCGCTACGCACGCTTAACCAATCGGTCGGAACTTGGGGACAACAAACCTGTTCGCCTAGTCGCGCGACGTCTGAACTCCACTATCTTGCGCGAAAGGGAAAAGGAAGTGCAGAACGCCCACTACAGCTAGGCAGGGCATGACGGCGACGACACGGGTTTCTTGTCCCGTATGCAGCCATGATCACGGCATGGCTCGTTGCACTAAATTTATCAACAGTTCCTTGACAAAACTGCAAAAGTTGGTAAGCGAGCATCATGTTTGCTACAATGGTTTACTCCCGGGGCATCTGGCCAACGCATGTCCATCAGCACACAACTGTCGTCAATGCGGCCAACGACACCACACAATGCTGCATCTAGAGACAGCCAGGTCAAACACATTTCGAAGAAAATCGGACACGCCAAATGTGTTAGAAAATCCCGTGGTTAACGCCAAAACGACACCTCACTTCGACGGGACTAGCGAAAGGACCAACTAACAAAAGTCGCGCGGTCAACTTAGCGGTCGGATCGGCACCGGTGCTGCTCTCCACGCGCGTGGTCACTGTGAGAGATTAAAGCTGGCGTTTACACAAAGTAAGAGCACTGTTGGACAACGGTTTGGCAGTGAACCTTTTAACCGCTGCGTGTGAACAGCGCATAGGCTGCCGCGCTCGCAAATAAAATACTCCGTTAATGGTCACCGGCGGTGGCCGAGCTACATCTACCAAGAAATTGTACATTACTCTAAAATTGAGAACAAGCAGATTTAAGGTAGAATTGACAACACAAATATTATTAGTCATCACAGGTAGCGTTCCTGGTGAAGATATCATCATTCCAACTGCATCAATCTCACGCAATCTTGTATTGGCGGATACCGCATTCTATCGCTCTCAGTCTATTAAACTTCTACTAGGCAACGGAGTTTCCCATCACACGGCAAAAAGGTCGCCGGATTGTGAACAACATGGTGTATGAGAATTCCGCATTTGGATGGATCGTTGGCGATGTGGCACCGTCCAGCCGCCCGAATCTCTTAACATGCGCACACAGCGTACTACAACAAGGTATACAGAATGTGCGGAACATGCAACAGTGGAGAATGCATCAACAACAGCAACAGCAACGGCAGATGCAACATCACAGCAGGAGGCAGCAGATGCATACGTCAGGACAATCCGTGCAGAGCCAGCAGCAGTTTATTCCAGGCGTGCCCGGCGTGCGGGGCGTGCAGAACATTCAGATCCAGAGACAGTTAATGCAGAGTTCCACGCAGACCACCGCCAGCAGTCAAAGTGCACAAGATCCCGTTAAGCAGCAGCGCTCCGTGTGGCAGCAGGTGAAACGTCAGACCATACTCGGCGATCCCGCAGACGCGCGCGTTCAATTGTCCAGCAAGCAGCACCCCCAGCGGCCGTACATCTAGTTAGACGCATCGATTCATTACTACATCAATTGGCACCCGAGGAGCGCGTACAGGTTGTCAAATAGCTCAAGACGTACGGAAACAATGGAGCAAAGACCGGCATCAACGCAGACAATGGATTGCTCCAACTTCACTGGCAACAGAAGGACAATGCGTCCTCATTTGCGACTATAATTAAGCCTCCCTTACAGTGGCGATTGGGACGCATCGAAACTATACATTGTGGAGAAGATGGCACAGGTTGCAGAGCGGCAGTTCGTATGCGCGTGGGAAGTGTGACTCGTCCAGTAGTGCGACCGTACCCGTGGTTTGCCGATAAACATAAGCAATGAGTACCGAGTGCTGAAACGAATCGTTTAATTGGGGGGCGATATGCTGCGTACAAATAGCGGTGCCTTATAGAAAATAGTTGCTAAAGCTGTAGTCCGCAGGCGCAACCCTCAACGCTGCGCGGGTGACTATAATTAAGACAGTTTGTCAAGAGAGGGATGCATTTGAAGGTACTTAAGCGCAATCCCAACCGCGTCTCGGCCTCTCTCGTCACCGGCTTGCCTTGCCTTGACTTGCTGTGGCAGTTAGCATAACATTTTTGTCAAGTAAAATTGCAAACGCGTAAAAACCCACGACTGGTGTTTTTTCTGGGAAAGTCATCGACACGTTTCGCTAAAAATTGACCTGCGGTGAATGGTTTATTTACTGAGGGTCGATAGCTCTTTTTGTCTATGTTATGGTTTTATTGCATGCCCGAATACGAAATTCGACGCTCACATCGAAACTCACCAGTATGCTTCAAAAGTTTCAGTTTTTTCGCAGAAACTCTTGCGGAAAATTTCAGAGCACGCAATGACTTCGGTATAGTGAAGGTGCGCTGTGGCGTGTGGATATGTGTTACGAAATTACTAAATTGCTTCTATAGTGGCAGATTACGACTATTACTTGAAATAGAATAAGTGTTAATAAATCATTAATTTGTTTTATTGGAATTCTATATTTAGATTAACAATAATATAACCATAACATAACCAAAATTTATGCTAGTTTCTTCACTTAGTTGCACAGAACTACCCTGCCACCCTCAAGCAAATGTAGACAATAAGAAAATTATACCCCTACAACAACAGGGCTTAATTTGTGCCAGCGCCGGTGTCAAAATTGTAATAAAAATTTATTTTACGCTTCTACTACTAAAAAGTGACATACACAGACGTAAGAAAAAACCTAAACAAATATAAATCATCATCCATAAATGTCAAAAGTTCATTATCAGAATAAATTAATGAACATTTCTAGAAAATAAGCGTATCAATCATATTATTTATTAACTTTAGTGATGGTACTGTATAATATAGATTAATTGTAATATATTTACTATATGCCAAAGTCCAACGTTGAAGGAAAACCACACACTCCGACCGGGGATAAAAACAACAATCTTTAAAGATTGAGACGAACCTGGACGCATTTAACACCATATAGCAGATACTATATAATGGCCCTGTACGTCGTTAATTCCGTGGCCCAACTAAATAAGTGTCTATTTCATCGTGTGGCCCGCCGCGCAGTTGCAGGTTCGTATCCCGGTTCGGCGAGCGACTCGTTTATTTAATTTATCAAATTTTTATGTAATTAACTACGCAATTAATTACATATCTGTTGTCTACAAACAAATGTTTGATTTTGTAAACATAATCGATAAATTTTTGCCATCTCTAGGCCTCGTGCAGTTTGCTATTGTTTGCCGTTACGTGCACGTGTTTTTGTTTGTCTGTTTACGTTAATTGATCTTGTGCAGTATACTTATAAATTTAGTCTCATTCTGTGCGAATGGTAGTATCGCCTAGTCAGTGGTAAGTTAATACGTTGGTTTTCTTTCGTTTTTTGTTTGAAAATAATCAATTGTGTAATTTACTAACCTCTTTTCTTTTTAGGATATTTTTTAATTCAGATATTCAGCAATGGATAATTCCAAAGCAAAAGGGTTGCGCGACAAGCCATTCAACCGTTTCCGTGCCGACAGGAACGTTGCATCCCAATGCATCAATAAGGCAGAAGTTTTCTCCAGATTGAAGATTACTACTCTTACAACAACCTCTTCATTTATCCTGCAAAAGAAACAGCACACCATCACAGTCCCGATCACATTCAGAAAAAAGTTTCTGTATGTAAGTTTCTGGACTATCTATGGGATCACTTTGAAGAGAATGGTAGAAATATTTTACAAAGGCGTTCTGCTTTTGTGCGAGGCAAAGTTATGTATAGCTCAGCGAACAGTGAAAACCTCCCTGATGTTCCATTTCCATCTTGGCAGACCTTTAACTTCGAACAGCTTGAAGATTTGAAACTGATGGAGTCAAGGCTCCCGTACCCACTTACTATATTACTAGAGCAAACTGGGCATTTTACTATGGATGGCCACACTGTCGTACCAGTTCTAGCTGGTCACTCTAAACCTGTATATGATGCCTATGTCTAATATGCTGGAGTGATGGAGGGTCTACCGGGCTACGGCACTGAAGATGTCAGCCTAAAGAACGTACCCAGCACCCTAGCTATGTGGTGTGATGCTGCCTCCACTAACAATAAGTGGAGTGATGAGGCCCATCACGTCTTCGTACAAATCGTAAATTTAGTCAAAATAATAAAAGACATGGTAATAAGCTTTTGGATAAATCTCACGGAAAAGGAACGCCTGCTCAGACTGTACAGGTCGAAGATCGTTGGGTACCAAACCGCACGGCCCGGTGGTTCACTATGGTTAATATCCCATCTTATGACCGAATAGTAGCCTTTGGCTTTAGTCTTGCGAAGACCATGTCTAGGTTTACACATACGTTTTGTATGTAACTTAAGTTCACAAAACCTAAGCTTAAATACAAAATGATATAACCCACTTTCAAAAATCACAGACCAACAGTCGCAAGCAGCCCCCAAACTTGCTTAAGCCCAAGCCAATGATCGCCCAAGGCCTTTCAACTTCTCCGGCGTTTCGGCAAATGACGTTGCTCCTTAGCTTAGCCGAGCTTTGCTGAGCTTGCAACGCTCGCATTGCGGTCGCTCACCTCAAATCGAAACGTCTTGATCTTTCCATGGCAGCAACACGCGCGTCTATGAATGAGAGTAGGCTCTTGTTCCCCAAAAACCAATAACAGGCCAACGCTACAAACGATAGGCACAACAATACGTGCGTCGCGTCATCAAAATACTTAACACGTACAAATACCCGGAAAGTGTTTCTGGTACGTCAGCTTCCACGTGCGCCCGCCTCGACGCACCAGCTATGCATCAGAACGTGCCAGCAGTAACCTAAACAGAACCTTACAATAAACAGGAACCTACGTAACTGAAAAAAACAGGGTTTTTAAGCGAAACCAAATCTGCTGACGTCTACGACAAACAAAACGTGTTAAGTATGTTTTCTCAGCGTGATCCTTCTGAGTGGCCCCAATAATTCTCTATTGCCAAAAATTTGTCAAAAACGCAATTTTGTTACTTTTAATATGGTTGTAACTCAAGAACTAAGTGATAATTAAAAAGAATGGACCTCCAAAGTCCTTTTTTGAGCATTTAATTTCCAGAACTAAACAACTTTTGTTCGTTGAAAAACTTAACATTTGATTGTATATCATTTCCAAGCGGTCGGGTTATTATAATGGTAAGTACTTAATCACGTACAAGTGTCCAACTATTGAATGATATTGAGTTCCTGTTTCCAATTATGCTAAAATTTCACAGTGAAAATACCTCACCGCACAGCAAATTATTTGATATATCATACGTGACGTTAAGTGACAATTTTAATGGTGGTTGGTCGCATTGATCATTCGATTGAAACCTCTGCGTTTTTGTGTTTTTTGCCTCCTCGGTTGATGTGTATAGAACTATACGTTCAATTCAAAAGTTTTGTCGACCCTAAAAATAATGTTTTATTAATTTCTGTGGGCGCCTCTTTAATTTGCGCGGAATTCGACAACTGTTTCTTCAATGACAGTACGTATCTCAATAAACGCGCGTTTGCATTCAATGCATGTCGATGCAAGTTACCACATCTCCGGACCAGGAAATGGCAGCGCTAGAAGCCAGTAGGTCACTCAACATATAGCGCTATGAAGTTGCTTTATGTTGTCACGGACCTGTCCGCCACGCTGAGAAATTGTCAGAGATCTGGTGATTGTTATCATTGCGCAAAGGAGACCCACGCAAAGTACAGGTGCTTCTCACAAGATACAATGAAAGAGACATACTTCCCGCGTTCTTCGCGACGCTGCTCACTCCACAGGGCTTATTAGTCTGCACAATATTCTCAATTGCGTTATCAATTACAAGTGTCCAAGGCAATTTGTCATTCCTCGGAAACAAATTCTCATAGTGCATCATTGGTTTTTAGTTAAAGGTTTACTTTATTTTCTGTTAAGACCTATCATTTAAATCATAACATAAACTTCATTATTGCCTACAAAGGACTAAATAGCAATATCGTCGTGGTTTGTTCAAGACTGAATTTTATTTTACATTTACATGCCTATATATACAATCCTAATATAAACAAATGCTTAACAAATAATCCTTGTGGGGTGAGCAGCGTCACGACGAACGCGGGAAGTAAGTCTCCTTCATCGTATCGTGGGAGAAACGCCTGTACCTCGCGTTGGTCCCCTTTGCGTAATGATAACCATCACAAGTTGTCTAACAATTTCTCAGTGTGGCGGACAGGTCCGTAACACTATTAAAAGAAGTTTGTATTGAAGTTTTAATCAATTAGTTTTTTGACATGCAAATGATTATTATTGGAAATGTATAGCCACGGTACAAGAGAAAAAATTTAATTATCAACTCGTCATCTAATATGAATTGCAAAACTAAGCACGCATAACTAAAACTTGGTCCTCTCGGAGAAACATGTTGAAACACTTTTGGAGTGCTCAGCTCTCTGCGAAGCACTCTTCTATATGGCATAAATCTTTGCATTGACAAGTAGTGACAAAGAAAAGGCAGGCACTAGTGAATTTATTAGTTACACCACTTATAATGTATTATTGTTGGATTCGTGCTATTTGGTTTATAACAGAAGCTACTGCCAAATAGAAACAAGTACCAAATACAACATTTAAAACTTGAGAGTTATGAGAATTGCAAAGTGAGAACCAGTGACATGTATATAACATTCATGTCTATGTTTTAAATGGAAATCTGCATGCAATATATGAAAGACAGTCAAACATTTTTATTTTCACCTGTTCCGTAGGTTTGGGCAAGGTTTTGCCCCGCGGTCGCTCTCAAAGTTCATGATTGAAAACGACAATGTACTCCACTAACAAAGTTTTATTCACACACTTGCAAGGTAATTTACAGGCGCTGCGGCTGCCGGCGAAAGTGAGGTCTGTCTTGAAGTTCCAAATCAAGAGAGCTCCTCGAACGACGCGCGCTATGCAGGAAGCCTCGCCACGCGCTCTCCTGCGCCACAGGCTTGACGCGGCGCGCCACGCTATTGCCAGCGTTCCGCGCAATAGGTGCACACGAAGCGTTGACTGACCACTCCGTAACACAAATTCAATATTCAATATATCAATATTCTAAAAGATATAATGTAGATGTAAATTACAATAATACTAGATTTTTAATACTTTTTGTCTCGTTTATTGTGTTAGTCTGCATTTTGCATCGTTCGAATAATTGTCGAGGTGCATAGTAACATTTAATGACTATAAAAGTGGCATTGTAAATAAAAATGTAAAATTATGATGTTTATATAGTTAATTTTGATATAAAGTTAATTTTGACCGACACGCCCAAAAAATTTGGAACAATGTCTATCACCATTGGAAACGTGATAACACGCAGTTTTTAAAGCGGCTACACATTTTTTGCATAAAAAGTTATTACTGATTTGTGAGGTCCAAAATAGACTTCACGTGTATTTTAAATGGGCACGTAGTCGATAATTTAATAACATTTTTGACAACCATTCCCACAAAATATCAAATCAAACTTACCACTATTGGAAACCCAATAAAATGTAGATTCTGAATATGTTTTTAAAGCGGCAACAAATTTTCTATATAAGAAGTTGTAAAGGATTTTGTTTGTATGAACATTTTTCCATGCGTTTTAAATAGGCATTATTTTTTAACTTTAAT
>JAODGE020010330.1:0-11007 GCA_027574965.2 Ecitophya simulans
ATTTTGACACACTTCTGGTAAAAGCGCAACAGCAAGTCTTAATAAAGTCGAAAGAACAGTATAATCCCCCACCCAATGTCAAACAGAAACTTAAACTTTCAAAGTGTTGATTCCCTGTTTCAAAAATATCAGGTTGCAAACCAGTGTTAAATGATTATTTAAAGTCATGTTTGTCAGAAGTCACCAACTTTGAATGACGCCCTCTTAACTTACAATTCAAGCGACCATACATAGACTTTGGCTATTAAATATTAGTAGCAGCAAGGAAAATAATTGTAAGAATAATTTTACACATCTAAATAAAAGCAAAATTGACAAGTATTTGTTTTTGCACAATTTTAATAGAAATACAATGAAATTTGTTTAGAGTATTTACATATATTATTTGTTTCATTTTATACAATATTAATACACAATTTTCAGCATCAAATATAAATGATTTCACATTTTGTCATTGTTTTCATCCTCCATTAAAATTTCTTTCTTAGCTTATTATCATTATGTCTGTGTGTCTAATGATAGTTGTAATACAAATCCAATCAAACAATTTATTAGCCAAGAATCGCAAGTTTGCTTCGAGAACACCACGCAACAATATCTTTGTTCGTCGTTTCACCTTACTTATGGTATTAAAATCAATCCGAAATCATACAGCAAACAGAAATTCATTTGTCACAATCATATATCACAATTGCCTGAAGTTAACAATCAAAAAATGTCTTTCTCTGAATCCGTTTGGGACCGAACGGAAAATGTTCAAATAAATGCACATCAATGGAATATCGTTCGACGTTTTTCAATTTTCGAATTAGTTAATTCTACGAGTAGTAGTTCTTATGTTTGAATATACAAAAATAGCCGTACTATTCGCACGCATGGTATAAATCGGTTCGCGTCTTCTGTTTCGTCGAAATTCATATCTACTTGAGATCGCACTCGCGCTGCTGATTGATATACCTCCGCAAATCGATAAAATGCTGGTCGCCATTAGTAAACAAGAACTTTCGCATTCTCACTGAGATTGAGTATTGCTAACTATTTAAATTATGTGGCACAATTCACAAAGAACTAAGCGAACTCAACGCTTCCAAACGTAAAACCATGCCACACGCAAGATGTCTGATTGATAACAATGATTGTTTGCTTAAAAAAATGGTTTCAAATGCATCCAAGAAACCGCACAACGCGCACGAATGTACGCACAAGGATTTGATTGTGTTTGGAATAATATTTAAATGCTTCCAAATTCGGCAATAACATAATTACTTATGGTCATTATGGTAATGATGCTAGCGTACCTTGGCAGCTCGTATAACTTCGATTCTCACCGCGTTAGAGTAAAACTATTGATTATTGATGGCTTAACAACGTAATGCGTAAACAACTTATAAATATATTTGGCATACAGTGTAATAACTTAAAAACCTACGAGTTAAAAACAAACACAACGCGCTCGTTTGATCGGATGCTTGCTAAAAGTATACAACTGATAACCGCTGAAAGACAGATTGATCGACGCGGTGAGGACTGCCAAGCTTGCCAGTGAGCAAAAAAAAAAGTAAACTTAACGGTATTTAAAAAATCGCTAAACAATGTGTAATAAATCAGCCTTATTCATCATCAATTTTAAAACTACATTAGGAAGCTAAACAACGAACGAATCATGTTTGTTCCTATGCTCCTCCGACGCGTCTAATACGAACAGTTGGTTTCATTCCAATCAATAATAATCGTTATAAAAATTAGTTTCCTGTTTCAATTCTCTAACTAAAACTCGCCAAAACCCGACCGACCTCCGCTGCGCCGCCCGCTTGTTTGCCTTTAAGTGAGACGAAAGTAAAAAGGTGACTACGATTCGAATCAAAAAATGCACCCGTTTGTTCAACCGTTTCGGTTTACTACACGCACTGTCGCACCGTTCGACTGCCGAGAGCGTCCGTCCGCATGCTTCGTCAACAAGTTCTCGCGTAGCAATCACAGATTTGGTCCGCCTAAGTGCCGGACGAGCCGGGCGCCGAGTAGGGCGGCCCTTGAAAGTGAAGATTGGCCATGGGAGCGCCGGGATAGTCGTACTCGGGCGGCGGCGAGACGCGTGGCTCCCTGGCCTGCCCCTCCTGTCAGACCTTGTTCATCTCGAAGTTGCGATAAGCGTTGGCGTAGCCGTCCTGCATTCGTCCGCCCGCTTGCGGCGCCGTCGCTAACGGATAATAATCTTCGTATAGTTGATTTTAAGTAAGTCGAACAGAGAGAACACCCCAAGTTAGTCGTGTTAGTGTGGCGAAGAAAATTAGAAACGAACAACCGAAAATCGTGATGAAACCAGGTGCGAAAGTGAACGGAAACCAATAATCAATGTCGTGTGTGGGCGTGAATGTGAGATTAGGGGACGAAGCGCTGTCGCGATGCTTTTTCAAATGAAATGCCATACCTTTTGGTGCACTGTGATGCTGGCCACGACCGTCGCCGAAACCTCGACGCGGTCCGTGATTGGCAGTGGATCTACCTGAACGTCCAGGGCGTCCGCCGCCCTCGGCATGGTGCGTGTGATGCACGCTCCCGCCGCCGCCCCCGCCCGCATGATGAGAGCCGTGCGTCCGCATTCGGCGCAGCGTGTTCATGGGCCTGCGCAGCGTCTCGCTGAAACGCCGAGCGGGCGGCTTCTTCGGGTTGGAGGAAGGCGTGTGCACGGCGCAGCACTTGATGAACAAACCCATGAAAATGATGAAGCCGATGCCCATCAGGACCACGGCCCACCAGTACTCCGTCACCCAGCCCGCCACATTCAACAGGGTCTCCTTGTTCAGCAGGAGATTCATGAGTCGCACGAGCGGGCCGTCTGCATCCACCGCGCGACACTTGAGGAACACATCGCAGTAACCCTACGAAACACACGATTATCGTCAACATTTAGGAGCGCAATGGGGCGAGCAATAATTACCTGAAAATTGTCACACGGCGAACCGGGCCGCAAACTTATACCGCCCGGCGGTAGCCCGACGACGTGAGCAAACTCGCTGGTGCTGCGACACTTGTCCGTGCCATTCTGACACGCCAGCTCGCAGAGTTTCCTCTTGTCGATGTTGGGCACGTCCTGGGACGTCAGCGAGCACGCCTGGAGACCCCATTCGAGGCAAATCGATCCTCTGCACTCGCCGTTGATGCACACCTGAGTGCCATTATTGCAGCGCGTCATATTCGCGCGATGCTCGGGTTCGGGACAATCGGCCGAAAAGCCGTTACACACCGACGAGCGATAGCAGTCCGATTGAATCTTACAAACCTCTCGTTGCCACGGCGATATAAACTCGCACGTGTCGCTGTTACAGCAGGGCCCCTGCGACGGACTGCACTGCGTTTTCGTGCGACGCTGACAGCCGCGCGCGCTGGCGTTGCGACGCGCGTCCTCGGCGCTCAGCACTCTGGGATAACAACATTTGTCGTTACATTCGGCGTCGTCGTAGCCGCAGTCGCACTCCTCGCCGGCTTCGACGATTTTATTCCCGCAGAACGCGCCCGCCGACGTGCTGAAACAGTTGCGCTTTTTGCTGTCGTTTATCGCGTCGAGCACGTTCGAGATGTTTCCAATGCTGCAGGAGGAGAATTTGCTGTTGTTGGGGCGATCGCCGCTCGTTGCAGAGGCGAACATTATAAAATTCCCGCCGATTCCGCCCGGCCGACATTCGGGTGGATAATCATGCTAAAAAAATATCAATGATTCGAAACGCTAATGTAAACAAACGGTTTGCAAACACAATCACTCACCGGCGACCCAAAATTGTGGCCAATCTCGTGCGCCAAAGTCAATTGACTGACTTTCGGCGGCACCCGACTGTTGTAATTCACAAAGGTGATAATCCCAGTGTTCAGCGACCGCTTGGTACTCTGATACATCCCCTGAACGGTCTCCGTGTAAGTTTTGAACTTCTCGCAAATTCCTCCAGACGCCCCGGAAGCGCTCGCCACCCAGGCGAGGCCCAACGTGCCGCCGGTAAAGTCCCGATAAGTGAACACGTACGCCAGACAAAAGTCTTCGTGATTACCGAGCGAGTGGATATTCAGAAAATTGCTGACGTCGATGTTCTCCATGCAGAATTGGTTAACTTCGCAGTGATTCGTGCACCGACACGATGAATCATCATCAATCTATAAACGCAAAGTTTAGATCGATGAGCAGGATAAGGAGGAGGAGGAGAAGGAGGAGTACAAATCTGCTCACCTTTATTCTTTGCACTTCGAATTTTATATCTCGATGCTCCACTTTCCCGTCAAACCTCGTATCGCGATAGATGTAATTTACGGCAGTGACGTGTTGGGCAATGAGGGAGAGGATTTCCTCGCGCGTTTTATCATTGACTTCGCTTTCCTTCTTCGGATCCAAGTGCTGCAAACGATTGCGTTATTAATTTGGCAGGACGCTGCGCGCGATTGACGACGGCGATGTGGAAACGCACCTCCGGAAAGCTTTCGCGAATGTGCTTCCATATCAACGGATCGGTCTGAATGTAGAGCGAGCAAGTCTTCTTGTTTTCGTCGCCGCGTCGAGTCGCGCGCCTCGCGCGGCGATGCTCCTCGTCGGCGAGCTTGGAGTACTTGTTAAGGCCATTCTCGTAATTGGCGGAATTAATCTCGCTGGGATAGCGCGGTTGCGCCTGTCCGTGCTCATTTTTCGAAGGCGCCGGCGTCTCGTCTTCCGCCGCCGAATTCTGCACGTTCGTCATCCATTGTTCCACGTCGTCGGCGACGCCACATCCACTCGGATGGCCTAAATTCGTGCGCGATTATTAGACACATCGAAGTTACGTCTTACGTCACGCAGCACTCACCCGTACGTTTATGCTGATATGCGTCAACAACGTGGTCGTCGAGGTAGATCACCGAGTGGAACGTGCGATTCGGATGCGTATGATGCGGGAAGTAGTGGTGTGCCTTTTCGACGAAATAATTGCCCTTCGGCGACATTATCCGCCCCTCGAAGACGCCGTCGATGAGGGACCCGAACACAGTCGAGTTTGCTTCACCTGTGCAAAACAACAATCAATTAATCAGAATTACTTTTCACGATTCTTCGAGGTACACGACTTATCGTTTAGAGATTTATCACGCATGAAGTTTGTATATCTTCGCGGGATAATAATAAAAAAACGAGTGACTGAGGGAGAAGGACGCATCATCAATCATACTTAACGCGAGATGAATCCACGTCCCAGCCGTAAACGGAAAGGGATGGCGGAACGCGCGATTCTTTAACGAAGCAAAACTCCTCGTTTTCAGTTCGGAAAGTTTCGGAGGCTCCATTATATAAAGAAATTACCAGCGCATTCAAGACAATTTAGAATGTCACATTGCGCCGGTAAAATCTCCCTCCGATACTGGCGCAACTTTTTTCCCGAAAGGACGAAACAACTAACCGGAAATAGGGTGTGAAGAAAACGCAAAGTTAAATGTATTTTAATTGCGGCGTGCAAATTGTGCGCGTGGTACCCTCGAAGAAAAAAAAACGGGTTAAACAATACGAAAATTAACGCGGAAATTAGCGACGGTTGCTCAAATGGTGCTTGCGCAACGAACGCGCACCAGCGCGAGCAAATCAATTGCAAGGTTATTGTTGGAACGTCGACGAAATACTCGCTCAATTGCGAAATTTATATTGGCCGGCCGTCGGTTTCGTGCGATGCCAGTTAACTTGTTACGCATCGACGGTCACGCGTTTGTAATTTAATCCGGCCAAGAATAGACCGGCGCAGACGCGAAGCAAGCAATGACACGAGGAAGACGTGCGAACAGAGGCGAAACCTGCTCGCTTGGAAATTGGAGGCGGGAATTCGTGGAAATCACGATCTTGCGATTCGTTTCGTTCGCGCGACGCCAACTCACCGATGAGACGGCCATGATAGATGTGCGACGCGTCGACGTCGATGGGCCGTCCGTTGGTGTCGTGGACCTCGAGGACGTCGGCGAAGACGTCCAGGTCGCGCTTCAGCCGCAGGTGGAAGCGACGGCCGTGGGCGCGAAACGCCACGTGCACCCGATGGTCCCTCGTCACGGAGCGGCGCGCCCGCAGGTGCGCTCGATGCACGTCCGCGCTGTCGTAGGACAAGGGTTCGTAGTGCGAGACGTACTCATTTAGACGATTCGCTGCAACAGACAAAGGCGTCGTCGTTGATTACGGCGCAACACAACTTGGGCAGTAAATCAATTACGCTCGGGCATGCCCGAGGAGAGCACCCAAAGGTCGTGATGGCCGTGATGTATAGTAATGGCTCGTCGCAAGAAACTTTCGGGTCAATTTTAGCCGCACAATTACGTAATTAGATGCAATTGCGCAATCATGATGTTACTTGATGAGAATTACGGCGGTCGTAAAACGCTGATGATTAGTTCGGACCAACGGTATGCCAGCAGGATTAATCAATAATGTAGGAAACAAATCGCAAATGAGCAATGCTTTACGTCCACGTGTTTCGTCATTCGAAATATCGATGAGTAAATTCAGGATGAAAATGTGTCAGAATAGAGTTGGCTTTGCCTCTTGTTTCTTAATCGTTCGGTCACGATTCGGTTCGGTATCGCTTCAATTTATTTTGCAACACCACTAGGACGACACTTGTTCCATAGTTCTTCTCAGTGTCAGTCTCGTAGACTAAATAATAGAGATCATAGAGATAGATAGAGAGGTCATAGAGATCAAGCCAGTCCAGTCACACTGAAATACTTAGATATGTATGAAACAATCAAAATATTCCACACATGTTATTAAGTCAGAATTCGACTGGCAAATGGGTCTGGGCATGTTCCAGAATTCAGTTTTATAGTTGCTACGTCCATCAGAGATCAGATCATAGATTTGCATATCTCTCTGCGTGTCCTCCAAGTGCCAAAAACACAAGCCACTCTCATTTGCTCTAATTTAAAGAATTTAATCTAATTTGAGAATCTAATTTAAAGAAGTTATTAAACTTAATTACTTCTACGACTGTAGCCCCTTGTAATATACTGAGCGATATAATTTCCTAATTCATAATTTTATAATTACAATTGACGCACTTTTTCCCCAATTTGCCCGTTTGGCAATTTACGCGGCGCGTTGCTCCACGCACAGCAGAAGGATGGCGAAACGGGGCTAACGGGCAGCGTCGCCTGATTGAAATTTATTTCCGCGCGCATCTCGACATTGCCATTTATTCATTAGGCGTCTTAATTGGAAGCAGCAGCTCGGAGCGCTTCCAGACGAAGCGTCCGAAAACGAACGAAGAAGTGAAACGCATTAGCTCTTTTTGTCGCTGCCGCGAGGGCTGCGGGCGACTCCGAACTCGTTATCAACACGAGCGCAGCGATGCGCCACGACAAACATCACTTTAATGAGTCGATAAAGCGCGACTGAGTTAATTGAATTTCGAACAAAAATGATTAAACGCCATAGATTTCAGCGGCCTAGTGTAGCGGCATTATTGACCCCTTCCCATGGAGTGCGTCAACGCGAATTGTTTGCCGTCCATTAATAATTACTGCAATTACTTTAACCAAAGGCCCCTTTTAAAGCATTAATTCACGATAAATAATTAAATCCACCACTCCCCCCCGCCGTCCGTGGGCACGTTTATTATAATATTTTGCGTTGCCATTACGCCAGCGTCCGCAACGTCCGACGAAATATTTCCCGTTGTTTAAAACCCAGTTACATTTAGAAATACGCGAACAAATTGGTAATTCCAGCAATGTCTATCTACCTGTAGTTTGATCGCAAAAGTAAATTTCATCGCGACCGAAAACAAATATTGAACGTTGAAAAGTTGCAATCTGCAAACTGCCGCGCATTTTCCGTTCTCCCAAAACGTGTGCGCGAACGTAATTAAACCATGACTCACGCCGTATTGCACACTTCCACGTTCGTTAAGCGCGGCGATTTTCTTCGATTGCACAAAACGCAAAGACCATATTACCCACAGCATTGCGCAATTTACACGCCGCCAACCTCAGCAATATGCAATAATAATTGCTAAATCGCCGCCGATGTAAGCCCAAACGATACACTTTCACCGGAGCCATTGTAAAACCGTCGGCGCTGCGGCGTCAAACATCAATCGAAAGTCTATTCGCAAAAAAAAACATGTTCGCGCCACTCGCCATAGAACGCAGACGATGCAAATAAAAAATAAAAAAACTAGCGGAAAGCCCACTTGAGCGGTAAGATCGAACGCGCTCGACGCTAGTGAAATTTTTTACAGTGCGCAGAAGACGGTCTATAGAAAATTGAAACTCGTCCGGGAGTGAAATCCGATTCGCCCATTTTTCGAACGCAACTGAGCATTCCACAAATCGACTTACGCGCGCATCGCCGAAGACCGCAATTCGTCCGCTAATTGGACGCTTGAAATCTCATTAATAAAAACAATAATAAATAAAAACCTTCGCTAATTAATCTCTCGCACGGTGCGTGCCAAGAGCGCGATAAAATTCATGCCCGGCCGTGATTAAAACTCGTGTTTTTGACAAATATCGCGCGCCAGCGTCTGACGCGCAACGAAAACAAGGACCATTTGATTTGCCGATAATTGAGCGGTTTAATTCGATTGCGGGCGTTTTCCGCGACGACACAACTCGCTGCGCTTTGGTCCCGTCGACGTGCTCAACTTTTATTAATTATATTCATCGAACGCATGCGTGCGGTCGGGCGTTAATTACGAACAAACAGCGCAGTTTCCAATTCGGTCGGGCGTCCACGCCGTTAAATGCGTTTTGATAATATAGATAATTGAATAAATCGACTCGCGCGGCGTTCCGTTTCGGCGAGCGCATATCAAAACCATCGTAGATTTCATTTATTTGATTGCTCATTGTTCTTATTCGGGCGTTTTATTCTAGAGCGGGCGTCGCACGATATGCGCCCGATATATACCGATAAATACAACCAATCAAAATAATAAATAAAAAAATCGATTCGGTCCCGCGACGCTCAAGTCCTCGTCGGATGGATAGCAAATTGACGGAAATAATGCAAACTCGATGAAAACGCCAGCCGAGTTGACCCACTTATTCGATCGGACGTTTAGCTTTTTACAGTTGAAACAAAGCCGCCCACTCCTTTCTCGGCACGCTATAGATTCGTCCGAAGTCGGAACGTTTTCAGGAAACAAACGCTTCAGAGTCGTGGCCGCGCGAAGATGGCCCCAGATGCAACAAGTAAGCGTTGCGATGAAAATTGATCGACTTTCCGCACGGTGCCGATAATTACGTCTCGCGTGCCGCCGTTATAAACAAAGACGAGCTGCACGCGCTGGAAGAACTGCGACGCATGCGCGAGCAACTTCATTTCGGAACCGCTGAACGTGCGTGCGAGAATTGCGCTCCACTCTCGACACCCAGACGCATTCATTGCTTGAAATATCTTTCTACGCTTAATCTTAATCTCGATTTCCAAGTCATGAACTTCGAATTAGCCCCTACAGCTAGTGAGTGCCGTTTCGTACGGTTCGAACGAAATTTAGTGCGGCGCCTCTTCAACTATACATCGACAATAACATCGCGAATGCAGAATAGACAGGCCGTATTTCGTGATTTCATTTTTCCGTCCGTCGGAAATGAAATTCGGTCCCGACCGAGTACCGATCACGACCCCCTCGACAAAAATTCCGCAACGCCGTGGGATTGCGCCGCGGCGCGCCGACAATCGAACGGTTCTCGTCGGAGGTTAATGCAGTTTTAATTGCACCAGTTTCAGAGTCGCGCGCGCGCTGGCGCTCTCGGTGGCGGTGGTAATCGTTAAATTTGACGGTCGCGCGACGTCGATTAGACGCGCATCGCGCCCGTTTGTCAACGGCGCCACGATTTTTACGCCGCGTCGGTTTTCGCATTTCGCGCCGGTCGTAAATGAACCGTTTCGTTGCGTCGCGACGCGATGAGCGGCGAGCGCGTGAAATGTTGGCGGCGATTTGTGAAAAATTTAATTTCGAGGCGGAAAGAGCGAATTCGGCCAAAGCCGACGCTTTACAACCGCCCACGACAGCCGATAACAAAGTGTTATTTATGCCCGCCCGAACGCCCGGCCGCGAACGTAGAGACCCGGAAGCGTTTGCGGGAAGAAAGCTTTTAACCCCGAAATGAAACGCGAAACACAACGACGCGCGCGCCCGAGTCGAACGTTGCGCTTCGCCTCCGTTTATTCCACTTACGAATTTTCCACATTTCCGCGTTTCAACATAAATTCTTATTTGCACTCGCCATCAGCCCCCTGCCTCCCACTCCGCCTCCTCCTCCTCCACCGACGCTTTCTCGGCGGCGCACGTTTGCCAAAGCAGGAAGCAATTTTCTAATTGAAATTAATTTTTAAACGCACTGCACACATTCGCCCCCGCTTGACCCGCCCCCGGCCGACGCGTCCCGTCGACGTCGAAAATGATATCAATTTGCGCAATTGTCGCTCATCGATTTTCCCGAATGCTCGTTTCGTATGCAAAACGAGGCATTGTTTGCACGGCTCGCTCCCGCCTGGAAAGGGGGGCGCGACGACAGCAGACTGTTGCGATGTTCTTCTTCTTTTCTTGTTTCCTCTCTACTTGCCGGCATCTCTCATACTCTCGCAGATAAGGCGTTTGTCTGCCAGCGTATGCAAAGCGATAAAACGCAAACAGCTACGCAACAGAGACAAAGGCCGAGCCTGCAGACCAGATAGAGAAGCTGCACGGCCTTCGAAGAAAGTTTATTTTCCTGTTCAATGAATTTTAAATATCGGACCTTGTTCCGTGCGCGGATAAAAAAAAACACCTCCGCGTTACTTGTTGTCGATTTGTTCGGCGCTTCAATTCGGCGAAGTGGAGCGGCGACCATTCGCTCCGTGTTCGCATTTCGGCCTACCCTTGCTAGTAGCGAGCAACCGGTCTCCGAGGACTCACCCCCCGAAGCGTGTCAGTGTGCTCCAGACGTCCTCCCACGCAGCGTATTATATTCCCATCGTGCTCTACATCCGCGCTCGCCGCGAGGGCCTACTACCCAAGGCAAAAAAAAAGTTTA
>JAODGE020010353.1:0-10343 GCA_027574965.2 Ecitophya simulans
CTTAACTTCCTGCAGCGTTGATTTCGCATCTTCGTTTTTGCTCAGCGTGTTGCACCGAACGTATTGCGTCAAATTGCACAATGTTGCGCAATATTGCACCGTCGTCGTTTTTGCAGTAGAATACTTTCCTTTGTTTCTTTATTTCACTGCGTAAACACAACGCATAGCACGTGAGTGAATCCTTCCGCTGCACTGTTAGAAACTTTTCTAATAAGCTTTTATTTCCCAATACAATATTCACACATTCCGTCATTGCTTTTTTCCGCACTCTTCTCCAAGGTTCTTCATCTCGGCGTTCTTCGGGTAAAGCCGAATCGGTATTTCGCTGAGCCACAGGCCAGTACCGGATTTAATTTTACAATATGGATAAATCTATTGCATAATGTACATTTAATGACAATTTGTGAATGCGCTATCTCCCCACAAAGTACACAAATATTCTGCATATAATCTTTGGTATCGGTTATGATTCGTTCCTGGAGGTATGTTCGGAAATGTTTGGATTAAATGATTTTGATATCGGTTTATTTATGATTTGTTCTGCGTAATATAAAATATAAACACCACAATTAAAAGTGTCTTTTTGTCTAGGGTGGTCACAAGATCAAATTTTCAGTTCTTGGAATGGGTGTGGTCGTAATTTACCTTGAACATAATTGATATAAACGGCATAACACTTGCTAAAGGCAGGGTTCCGGTTTAGAGAATCAAAATAAATGAAAGTGCACGTGACAAGATTATAATATACTAAACACCAGTGATTTCCAGTATTGATTGGTGCAATAACTGCAGTTTCGTTATGGATGGGCTAAATGTGTCTAGAAGATAATGTATTTTTTAAAAGTAACAACAATACTATATCTATTTAATACGTTGTCATTGCATAATAAAGTTTTATAACTACTCCAATATACTTTAAACAATTTAAATTTGGCAATGACATAGTCGCAGCCAATATTCTTATCATGGATGCGATTGCAAAAATCTATATTCCTATGCATTTTATTTATGTATCTAGTTGCATAATACGAGACCATTTTTTTTTGATTTACTCCATTGCTCTGCTTCTAGTGTTGTTATTGGTCGCGTTTCGAGAGCACATTTTTCAAGGTATTTCTAAAATGATTTCTTTATGTACATTTAAATGATAGGTGCGTATTTGACGTACAAATCGTGATGATTTCAACCGTAAATTTCCTCGAAGTACATTGTATTTTACATTCCCATAATATTGTTAAACGAGCGCATTACCCATAGAGGAATATATGACAAATATCGATTGAGTATAATTTCTAAAAATTGTTTGTTAAAAAAGCATTAACTTGATAATTGTCGTTTTCTTGTATACTTTCTATTCTATTATCAATATTTTTTTTAAAACGATAAAAAAGTGACTGCATGTATATAGGATCGTTGATTGTAGATTCGATAGACTATCGTTTCTTCTTCTATTTGTGTTGCAGTTGACGCATTCAGTGTTGTCTGATAATATTAATTTATTTTTTGCTAACTGTAAAGAAGGCGTCGCATTCATATCGTACGAGAGCACCACGTGGCTCTGGCGGGTGTGGAAATCGTGGCCCGTCCCGGTGGGTGTTCGACAATCAAAATATTTCCAATAAGTTCTTTATTTGACATCAGTTCACAATTAACGTTCTGGGGGGAGACGAAGGAACTTGTTAGAACAGTACACGATAATTAAACAAGGTTACATACCTGGGCAGGAACACCACACGTGGAGTTCACAAATGGCATAGCCACGGGCATACAGACGTTAACTGCAACGAGGCACATGTAGGAAAGAACACAGGAGACTTTACGAGGACCCAAGAAGAACAAAAGGACTACAGAGGAAGGGGAAAACAACGTACAGCGCACAAGCAAAAGGCAACCACAAATTGTACACACGCAGGAAACCACACGTAAATAACGAAAACAACAACAAACAAATAGTCCGACGCCGGCAGATGTCGGGTCTGGTTCAATATATTGTTTGTAAGCTGGACATAGAGGCTATGACTTCTTTCAGAAACTTTTTTACATTATTATTTTTATAATAGTAATTGATTTTTCCACACACTATTTTCGAAAAATGTGAGCAATATATCCTGAAATGAATTAACTGATCGTGATGACGATTTTGAACATATGTTTCATAGCACATATTAATATAAGTAAGTAAATTTACATCATTCCACGACTTAACCACTGCATTTGTAATTGCCATACCAAAATCGGTTATAACAGTTTGAAATGGTGGCCACTGTATAGTATTATATATATAAAAATTGTTTAAAAAAGAGAGAATGGTAGCAATGTCATGCTGAGTAGCCAAGATTTCTGCAATTTACCAACCTTAATGCTCAAACAGTATAGTACCTTTTGTGAAGAAAGACTCGGTTTCCTGCAAACACTACCAGTTGCGTCTATATTAACATTTAAAGTATTTTTTGTTACGCGTCGAGCTAAGGCAATGAAATCAAACTGCTCCTGACTACAGATATAAATTTCTAGTGGATATGCAACATGCACGCCTGATAAGTTAACTACGCTTCGTGTTCAGCCACGTTTTGGTCCATAAGGATTAACATGGAAAATTTGTTGAATGCACATAACGGGCAACTATGGTGAATGTGCCATCAGGTCTCGATGTCATTTGATTAAGCGTCTTAAGTGCGTTGCAACGATATCATGTTTAATGTCATTTTTGCTGTGTAGCTACTTGAAATTTGCAATCAAAAATTATTTTTGGTCCTATTTAAAATACATTGAAGATTGATTTTATTGACATAACTTCTAGAGCATGTTATTATGCTTGTATGTTTTTACAGATTCTGAAAGAGCATTTAATTTCCGATTGAATGACATTTTTCGTTTTCACGATATCAATACGTGGGTGCATTAAAATCGCACTTTTATAATTGTAATGAAGTATATATAAACTGCATTTAACATAGTTATAAACTTAAATAACATAGTCGAGTTTGGTGTCAATTAATAGATAATTTAATATATAATTTAGTTGTGTGGCCTATATAAAGAAATTAATGATTTTTGCTCGGACTTGGGAATCGGCTGTTTAGGAATAAGTAAATGTGTAACATGGTAAAGCATAAAGAACGAGCCTACCATTAAACTGTTGAGAAAATAAACGGTCGTCTTAACCGCACAATATAATAACACAAGTTCAGCGTGGCAGCAATGGTAGGCCGATATTTTGTCACGGCGAGACATATCTAGCGAATAGGAAGGTTATAAAGGAAAAATCGTAGACAGAGTAGATAGAGTATTGCTCAAAAATTAGGAGGTAATAAAGTAATTCTTAAACAATATGATTGTCACCTATTGAAAGATTATCTAAGCGGATTGGGAATTTCCAAAAAAAAAAAAGCAAAAACGCAATACAACGTAAGAAAATAGAAAGAAAATAGAAAGGTTATAAAGGAAAGATCGTAGACTGATTGTTAATAAATTAAATCGTTTTTAAAATTATTGTTTATACTTTTATATGCAATTGCCACTAATTTTACATTGTTTATAACTTATTTCCGTTGAAAACAATTCCTAAAGCTGCACAACTTGTGACGATAACTAGTTTATGATGCACCACAAATTTTGTTTATTGCATTATTCATTGAGTATTGCTCAAAAATTAGGAGGTAATAAAGTAATTCTTAAACAATATGATTGTCACCTATTGAAAGATTATCTAAGCGGATTGGGAATTTCCAAAAAATAAGCAAAAATCATAAAAACTTCTATAATTTCCTACAAGTTTAGGTACTAGTTTCAACACTATAAAAGATGGTTCACAAAGTTGCAAATTTTATTTGTGATCGGGTGTCTTTGCGGTGTGCATCTTTCTCTCTTGAAACTCATCATCTAAATAAGTGCAAGTCCGTTTTTTGCTATTTTTTGGTATTTTGATATATAAATATTTTTAAATTATACTTATGTTATTTGTTTTCAATTATATTATAAGTAGTTATTGTATGGTATAAGGAATATTTAGAAATTATACTTAGATTTAAGCTACATAATGAAAAATATTAATTTTGGTTTTTGAAAAAGAATAGTTATGATTCTAATTTATTTGATAATTTGAATGAGGTCACAGTAGCAAAGGGTGCTAACGTTTTTTTATAGACGTAACTACTTCAGAAATCGAAAGAATATAAAACAGTTCATGAAATATAACCAAATTCCAATTATACAACACTTTCAAAATTTCTGCAATGACTCTATCAAGGATAATTCTTTACAAAACGAGTCAATATGCAAATTAGAAGTTCCACCAACAATTGGTCACGCTTTAGAAACAAATTCGACATATAATAAACATATTTTACCAGTTGGTACAAGAAACGTTAAGAACATCACATATAACAGATGTCACAGTGATGCTACAGTATTTGAGGGGAAGTTAAATATTTTAGAAAACGAATGGCTTGAAATATACAAACACAATGATCACAATTTTTGAAAACATTACCAAAGTGAATACTTCCTGTGTAGTTAATATAAAACATCATTCTATTACGAAAAATAGTTCATTCTTAATTTATTGTTATTGTGCTCGTGATACATGTAAATCATTTAAAATACAAGGCAATTTTAATATTTTCCCTAACACTGCTAAAGTTTTCAGTTCTTGCCGTAAATATTGTCATAAGAAACCATTATGTGGGCAAGTGAGAGGAATTGAGAGGTTAGTGTTAGGTAATACTTTATTACATATGAAACCAATCGAAACACGTTTAGACGATATAAAAAATGCTCAACCAAATGTCATTTGATGTAAAACTCAGAGTAAAATCAGATCAGATGCCGTATATAGGCGAAGTAAAAAAAGAAGCATTAGCAAAAAATGTTCGGAATTGGATATATTTCACATGTCATAGGAACATCCGGAATACATTAAATATGTTGCATATCCACTTGAAATTTATATTTGTAGTCAGGAGCAGCTTGATTTCATTGCTGCATAATAAATACTACTTTAAATGTTAATATAGACGCAACTGGTACTGTTTGCGGGAAACCGACTCTTTCTTCGCCAAAAGTACTATACTATGTTTGCGCATTAACCCATATAGCACATGGATGTCCGCTCGTTGCCGAGCCGACGTCGGCTCGGTATATTCGACATTCACAGGATATTGAATATCCGAGCCCGACATACGATAAATGTCCAGGCGGCGCCGTATAGTAGTCGGATAGCCGAATTCGACGTCGAGAGGACGACGAGCCGTCTTTTGTGGAACGTTTGGTCCACTACGTGTAGCTGTCGACCCTGCAATTGCAGAAGCCTCAGCCGTTGATTTTAGAACGACATCGACTTTGCGGCGATGCCGTAAAATCGTCAACTTGACTTTTTTTGTTGGTGATGATCTCTATATAATCTAATAGCTTAATTTTTAAAAATATAACATTGGTTTATTGGAAAATGATCTCAATAGCATAACATAAGTCTTTGTTTGATGTACTTTTTTACTTGCTGCTATATTTAATTTTAGGTCGATACTTGCTACAAAAATGCTTTTGCAGTATGTTTTCTATTTTTTCGACTGGTCTATATTTGCAGAACTAGTTGTTTTTATGTTATTCAGAAAACCTAGTGTGATTTGGTTGGGACAATTGGATTAGTGTTTCTTTCTCAATTTATTCAATACCATTGAAATATTTTGTTATTTGGTTTTCGCGTGCACCTGGTACAACACCTTTCTCAGGTAACGTGTTATCATTTATGTTAGAAATAACCACGCGGCAAACAGTAAAATAACTGCGAAAAAATTTTTTGGGTGATTTTACCCTATATGAGAAGAACCGCTGGCTTGAGTGACTTAAACAGAGCAGTTTTCAATATGGATCAAACTTGTAAGAAGTACATATGCAACTAGCTTATCTGTACTGTATCAAAATACTATATTAAAAAAAAAAAGATAAAATTAGAATTCGAAACTTTATGGTTAGTTTGTCAAAGAATTGGAGCATTTTATAAACCAACTACTGGTAGGTGTAAGAATTTGAAATTAATACGTTTGTAATTACAACTTTTGGTAGAAAGAAACAAATATGCATAAACTATAATTACGTTTTATAGCCAAAATAAGTCACAAGAATTATCCATCGGCAGTTTGGTACAGACGGTATATACATATTATAATTAGTCAGTAACGCTACATTAATTAAAGTCAATAAAAACATAAAATATAAATATTACAGGTACTTATAGGTCTGTTTGTACATGACGTTGTAGTGTAGTTGCGGTTTGGGTCGCCATACTGTAGGTAGCATTACGGAGAATGTTTTTGCCATTATGTTTTTGCAGTCCGATTCTCTTTAACAATAGCCTGAAAACTAGTATAGCCAGTTGAGTTTGAAAAGTTGAAAAGTTTACAACAATCGCATACATCCTGAGGGTTTAATAAAAATCTGTAAAAATACTTGCCTTCCATGACTATTTGTTACACAAACCTGATGGGGAAACTGGGGAATGTGATAGGAAATCATAACAAAATTTACACAGTACAGCCTAGCCCAAACTTTAGCAACTGAACATTTTCCTTCTTTGAATGAGCAATTACACAAATAAATAATTAATTATCAAATTAAAACATTTGCAATCCGGTTGGTCAGGACAGAGTGGTTCATTAGTAGAATGTTCGCGTGCGGTTAGGATTCCATTTCCGACCAATGCAAATTTCCCATATTTAAAACACTAGAAAAACAAGAATTGTTCTGCACAATCTGAATACAAAAGGTAAAGCCCTGTGTTTTTTCTAGGGTTCATTAGCATCCAAGTGAGTATTTTAGAGTACGTTTAACCACCCCGCACGTATCAAAAATAGACTTAGATTATTTTTGCAGTTTTGTATATTAGCAAAAAAAGTGTTTAAAAAAGGTTAGGTTTTCAAAAGGTATATAACTAATAATAATTAATGCAATTTCACGCACTTTGCATAGTTAAACAAACGAAGTGCGCCCAACGTGGGGCTAGAACCCACGACCTTGAGATTAGGAGTCTCATGCTCTACGGAATGAGCTAGTTCATCAAAACTTTTAATATTGAAACCATGGACACTACTCTTGCAATACACACTCTTGTTGAGTGTTGTTGAGTTTTGAGTACATGCAATATTTTTGCGTCCTGTTGAGTCATCAACCGCCACAGATTTTTTTGTTTTATTTTTGAGATATTTAGCAAAAATATGGTAAAATTCTGGCCTATGTGAGATGAACCGACGGCCTGAATGACTTAAATAAGGCAGTATTCAATATGAATCAAATTTGTAAGAAGCACATCTGCAACTAGTTTGTTTGATTGTATCAAAATTGCAATATACAAAAAGAAAACATAGACTTGTAGTATCTGATTAACCAACTACTTTAGTAATATAAGCATGTGTAGGAATCTGAAAGTAATACGTTTTTAATTACAAATATTGGTAGAAAAAGACAAATATGCCTAAATTACAATTTATGTGATTTGTCGTGGCATCGTTGGTTCAGTTGTTTGCCAAAATAAGACAGCTCGGTCACAGAGATCGGCCATCGGCAGTATGGTATGGTAACGTAACGTAAACTAAAGTAAATAAGAGCATAAAATACACAAACAAAATACATTGGACATCGAGGTAGTTTAGATCACGTTTAAATATGACAGGTATTTATTAATCTGTTTGTAGGTGTCGTTGTAGTATAGTTGCGGTTTGGGTCGTCACACTGTACGGACGATGTTTTTGCAGTTGTGCTCTTGCAGTCTGATTCTCTTGAGAATAATATTGAAGTTTTTTTTATCTCGTCTGTGGCCAGCATTTCTCCAAAGCAGCCTAGAACAAAGACACCTAATTCTACATCGCACAACAAAGACACCCAATTCTACATCGCACTGGTGGATTCGCTTCAATTTTTCTACTAGGTTCACGTCTTGGTTAACGGAGTGGACGTTTGAATTGTCGATGTGTGTGACAAAATTTTTGGTGTAACGTACTCTCTTTATCTTCTCCTGGGTGGCCATGTTTCGGAGGTGAGCTACACACACTTCTATGAGGACTATCCGCTTGTTATTTTCTTTGCCCATTTTCACGTAGATGTCTGACTTGTTGTGGTGGATCTTCTTGTCCAGCAGGAGGGATTGACCAGCTCGAATACGGTATTCCACTCCATTCTTCTCGGTGAAATCGATGTTGATGTTAGCTCTCCCAAATTGGAAGTGCGCAATTGCGCGGATTTCCTTGTCCAGGTCTCTGCATCGTTTCAATGTAGTCGTGACCCGTTTTGAGGGCTGGATAATCCCCGTTAAGTAGATAGCTGCTGGTATAATTGTGCTGTTGTACAAGATTTTTTTCAGGCTAACTGCTAGTTTGGATTGAAAGCTTTGTCGGGCTCTTTCGGTTATGTTTCCGCGCAGTATCGTAGTTTGAGCCAATGTCCGGTGCCAGTTATTCTAAACCTAAATACCTATAAGATTCCTGTACTCGTAGTAGGAAGACGGCTTCTTCTCCGTCTTTGTTGCAGATGGCGCTTTTGTTGACGTTCTCGACCATCTCGCTTTCCGTGTTTTGGATTTCTTCGGTGATGAGCTTTAATTGCTGGACTGTGCCTGCGTGGCATTTAATGTCGCCCTATATGTAAGGATGGTGTGGCGACCTTTGGTCATTTTAGCGATACTTGGGTCACTGTTTATGTGGTGTATTATTGTGACGCTAATAAGTGTGAAGACAAGTGGGCTTATATGGTCGCCCTGGTATACACCGCTTCTCACCTTGATGGGTTTTGCGGTATTACCATCCGTCCAGCGGAGTTGAACATTCCATTGCGCCGAGATATGTTGTTCTGATCTCTTCTGGAATTGGGAGAACTTCAAAGAGTTTTCTAATTGCCAAGTGTTTCACGGTGTCGAACGCTTTCCGGAAATCATACCACATTGAACAATTGGGGCGGCGGTTGACTCTCGCTTCCTGGATCGTGGCCTTATCCGCTAGAAATGCGTGTGTAATGCCCCAATAGCCTGGTCTCGCTAGTTGCTCTGGTGGCAGTAGGTTGTCGGGGATGGTTGCCTGGTTGGTTAGAGTGAGAACTTTTGTTAGTAATTTGTAATTCGTATTAAACAGACTGATTGGGCGATAGTTGGCCGAGTCTTCAATGTCTCCTTTCTTATGGATTAAAGCTAGGTCGGAGGGACATCCTTTTCTCCATGGATGTATTTCCAGAACACGTTACGTTAATCAAACAATTTGCTGTATTCCGTCTGAGTATTTACTTGTGTTAGACAGAATTAACAAATTACGCAGTACGTAAGAGCGAGTCCGAGCACGTCCGCTCATCCCGGTGGCTGGCGCGCAAGTGGTTTAATTGCAGAATGCTCGCCTGCCAAGCAGGCGACCCGGGTTCAATTCCCGGCCGATGTATCTTTTTTTTAAATATAACCTTACGTATAAAAGAACACTGTTTGCAATTTTGCAATTCGTTTGTTTGTTAAGAGCATTAGTTAACGTTATGGTATATTATTCCTTCAAGCAGTAATTTCGACGCCAGAATGTCATTAACTTAAGCGATAAGCAGCACTCACTTATTCCTTTTTTAACCAAAACATTCCATCCCTCCCAAGCCAGCTGCACTTATGTTTCGAAATGAGCCTTCAATTTTCTAAACAAACCAGTAGAAGTCTACAGTTAATTCCGAGNTATACCATAAATGTAAATAAATTTAAAAATTTATTAAAGATGTTAAATTTATAAATATTTTATTATTATTTATTATTAAATACGCATAATAAATAAAAAATAGTTTTGTATACTGGGATGCGAACCAGGGCCAAGCGAGTGGTAGCTCAACGATCTAGCCGCTCCGGCAAAAGTCACTGCTGACGTATTGACATTAAAGTTACTTTTACTAGTGTACAATGTAAAATAGGATTATTCGGAGCAATTTTTAACAATTTTTTACAACCAAACTATGGCGTATTCACATAAAATATTGTACAAGGCTTACTTACACAATCCCAAGTACTTGCAAAAAAAAAATTCAAGCAAATCGGAGTAGTCTATACCTTGCTTTCCCCTTGTTAGCAAGTGTAGTAAGCTCATTGCGCGCATGCGCAATAAATGTCCTCAATCTAACAACTGTCAAGTTACAGTTATAGTCGAATAGAATTACTGTTTGGTGGGAATGCAGCACGTACCTTCGTTGCGACTGTTATCAATCTCGAGGTGAATTTCACGCGTTTTACATCTCGTTCTCGAAATATGTGGGGGATGTATTGTGAGACAAACAGTATGTTAGATAAGATCGGAGCGATGCATGTACTGCGTATGCGCTGCCCCGCAAAGTGCGACATT
>JAODGE020010368.1:0-12295 GCA_027574965.2 Ecitophya simulans
TCAAGTTGACTTAGGTCACATTTCACTATTTTACTATCAAAAAATCACTATTCTGCAAAAACCTAAATATTTTACTATTTCTAATTGTTCAAACCTCTGTAACATACGTTTACATATTTATTTTCTAATCATTGTTTTTGTAATTATTTACTTTTTAGTTTTTCCACTTTTCCGATTTAAGTCACGCTAAATATAGTTCTTACGCAAATGTCATGGTACTGCGGTACTGGCACTTTTCTTATTACTGTAACTACTCAATAACTTTGCATGCTTCGTCAACTCGTTTGTCTTCCTGGCAGCGTAACAAAACAGTTATAGGAATTAGCTTGGTTGTAAGTCGTCTTGCAGATCACATCTTTGGCATGGTGATATTGGAGTATGCGCACTCGCATTGCGGTCACGTAACGTGTCTAATAACATACGAGTAACAAGTAATAACAACGCATGGTCATGAAGACTCTTCTATTACACTTGCTTGCTACTCAATTGGACATAATTTTTGACGAGAAATTAAAGTTATAGCGGTTAATTTAATTTAAGTGAACTTGATTTAACCTAGGTAAGTTGCTTAGTTTATTAACTAGTATTCCAATTTTATTAAAGAATTAATTTAAAAAATTTAACTTAAGTCACTTTGATTTAACTTAGGTAATATTCCTAATTTAGTAGAAGTCGTGTTTAGAGGCTATTTCCTTAAATAAAAATCAATTTTACACCGAACATTGATGACTTATAAGAACATGATTTCCACACGACAATTCTACTAAACTACCCAACTAAAGAAGTTGTATCAAAAGTACCTTGTGTAACTCACGTAAGTAATGATTATATCAAATGGGTCGATTACGGGCCGGCCGGTAATAGAAATAGAAAATGCCTTCGAATGCCTCTCTCGCCGACGCAAACGTGCATCGATCCTATGAAAAAACACACAGCGATTTTCCGTCCAATCGCGAAATAATAGAAAATCGTTATAACGCCACGCCAACGAAGCGAATTCACTCAACGCACATTCGTAGGGCAATGGCCAGCAACGCCGATGCAAATATGCGGTTGGAAACGACGCTCGAAATGTTCCCGCGAATGTTTTCTCAATATGTAACGCCGATATTCGCGATAGTCGCGGGCGGTCCTAAAGTAAATTGCGCGTGCGCAATGCTCGCGCACTAGGAAGCAAATGTCAGACACTCGCAGCGAACGAGCGAAATGCGCCTATCTCAAATGCGAATCGTGCAAATTGTGCATAAACTCAATCAGTAATCGCCCGCGAGTCGCAATGTTTAGACGAGTTAATTGAAAATCGCAATTATTGCAATTGCGTGCAGTGATTTACGATATGTATTGATGTTATGTGATGAAAGTTACGAGATGAATAATAACGTAAATCACGTTTTGCATTTGGATAGTACCGATTTTTATTGATGGTTATTAAAGTATCACTCAACTGTAGTAACTAAAGTAACTTTAGTAACACACCCAGATAAAATAGACAGCCATAATGAAAATGAAGAACATTTTTAAAATGACTTAAATTAAGTTATTTGTCTTAAGTCAATCAAAAATATCACAACTGTTTAAAACAAAAAAATGGCTTCTGAAACTTCAAAAATATCGCTTAAGTTAAGTCACATAACTTATGTCATTATCCTCCACCAACAGATGAATATCTATTCAAAATTTAAAAAAAAACTTTAGAAATATAACTTAATCAAAGTACTGTGTTTTAAAATTTGCTGATATTATTGTTTTGAGTAAGTTGATATTCATTTTATATATATTCAATATATAAAACGCCCTAAGTCCCAACTACTCGAGACGGTTCAGATTTAAGTACAAACGGATGTGAGCGTTGCACTGATGCTATGATAGCAAATCTCAACTACCAGTGTCTTCCCGTACTCAGAATCAGTATCAATTCTTAATCCTTTCACATTTACCGTAATCCTCGTGTGTCTAAGCGCGGGCTGTCCAGCGAGTCTCACTGAATGCACGTGTGCGAATGTCTTAGCGCCTATTCCAAAGTTAAAATTCTGAAGAGCGCCAGTTGTTCATAACTCGTATGTGCTCGTTTAAATTCAGCCTATCAACAACGCAACGTTATTTATTGCTATGCCGAAGCAATAAATTGCAAAAACAACTTGTAGAATGAAGCAATTGGCGTAGGGACTGGAGTTAAGTGAGATTATTTGACTTACTATAAATCAAACGATCAAATATTAATTAAAAATCGTATAAAACGTCTAGAAAGATATTAATGGTAAGAAAAACGCGATGACTTAAGTGGAGAAACATTGCTTAGATTAATTTCTAAAACATTTTCAAAGCCTTTTATGTTTTTTTTAGTATAATTCACTCAAGTTTAATTATAATTGAACGCCAGCAGTAAGCGGAAGTAATTACACTTGATTAATTGTTCCAGTAATTAATTGGTGACCATTTTGAGACACGTTGAAGCAGCGTTTTTAGTGATAACCATCAGAAACAAGTTTTTATTGCCTAAGCACCATTCTCTAACGTCGCCAACGCATTGCTCTATAGATTTCGCCAATAAACCAGATGTTTTTGTACGCAACTTTAGTCAATCAAGAACATAATCAAAGCGACAATCAACAATAATATAATTCTAACACTACACCACTCAAAACTTTATATTTTATTAATACAACTGTTGAAATATTAGTGACACATGACTCATTGACTATTTATAAGTTTATTTATTCTGTTTGAAGAGCCAAGAGCCAATGCTTTGAGAACTTTTGATCTCTGGCTTGATGAAATGTGTGATAATGTTGTTGGAGATTGAACGATTGGAAGCCGGCCTGAATGTTCACGTTAGCAAGAGACCTGGCTATTCCTGTTGACAAATTAAACAAATTCTTGAGCGAGAAGGAAAGCTTGGCGTCTCCAACAACGTCGTCGTGAGTCTCAGGACGCCTGCATATTCCACGACACGCACAGTGAGTATAAATAACAAGCAAGCTTCCGACGCTTGGATTTTAAAGTAACGCGGATTTAACGCTTTTCAGTTAAATTGGGCTAGAGTAGAGTAGAATGAATAACCAGGATCTTCTAGAGTTTTCCAAAAACTTGTGCAGCTAGGGTTCTATTCGAGTGCACTAAATCTCCGATGGATGTCGTAACCCACACCCTTCATTGAAATATTTCAAGCGGTAAATTCAAAAGCAACCAAAATTTTCTCAAATAATACGAGTGGAAGAATATCTAAAGTGACTACAATATGTTTAAAAAACCAGCACAAAAATATCCGAAAATTATCGCATGTTAAATTTGTAAAATATGATTTTCGTATGTTGTCTTATTTTAATCTAACCTGAGAGGTATTCCGACGTCTTGGAATTCGTTCAACCGTCAAAAAGCAGCGTGGGGCAATAAATTACACAAAATTATTACGTAACATCGGTCGTAAAAGACTACGCGCTTTAAATATTCCCGGAAATAGAAGAATGATCGCAATAATTGTCTCACCAAGGAGGTTTATTGTTTTCGGAATGTGCGGAGTGTCGGAATGTAATAACAGCTGCTTGTCGTCAGCGTGGAGTTTTATATTGCGTGCAATTGTCTATGCTTTTGGTGACGGTAATTATTTATTTAACATGTTTTTGAAGTGTAAGCAGTTGCCGGCATATGTCAATGAAATTTATAATTAAACGAATTACGAAGTTGTACATTAATGGGAAAGATATAAATGTATAATAGTCGTTGTGCTTTCTAATTTTTATATCCGCAGAGGTTGTGAATCCAGAGAGCTTCATTGCCAGTGGGTTCTTGTGGCGAATATGTTGGTGTGTGTTATCGGCGCTTCCACTGTGTCCGGTTATTCGCAAGGAATTCAGAGAGCCTTGGAATGTAGGTCAACATTCGCCCGTCCCCCCACCATAACTGGTTATATCAGTGACGTCATAACATCTATGGTTACACCGCAGGTATTAAAGACCATGCGTTAGGACCCCCAGTTTCAAGGGGGGGGGGGGGTTAATTTAGTATGCAGACCTATCGCAGAATACTTAACCTTAAATCCCGATTAAGGATATTCTTAGGTTAAGCAAAAGTTTGTTAGGAGATCGGTAATGTCTGATGTTTTTCGACTCGTCATGCTCACAATCTGACGTTGCAACATAGCCGCGTTATAAAACTTAACGATTCGATTCGCATCTATTTAAGCCTTTTGTTTCGTCGAGTTATAAAGCGCGTTGAGCAACGCGCTGTTTATCAGATCCTGACCAATTTAAAAGGCATTCAATCAAAAATCGTGACATAAAACCTCATCATAAAAATCCTGATAATCTTCAAATTGTTTAATCGCATAATCTGTTACTTATCCTGTCTCATATTTTCTGAAATAAAATTCTTAAATTTTTGAAGATCCAACTTGACTATGCTTGTACAACATTTTTAAATTACATAAAATGTAATTTCAGACCAATATCTCAATAAATCATTATTTAACTTTGACTAGTTCAACAACGAAACCGAAAGCGTTGAAATCGAAACAATGAATTGTTAGATTTATTGGCCATTATTCTCCTTTGGTTCCCTACTTCTTCAGTTCTGCACTTTTTCACTTATTCAATTCTCGGATTCTGGTTCGATGCAATAACAAAACGTACTTTAAGTGATACTCAACTAAATAGAATATTATCAGTAGTAAAAACATTTGAAAATTGTTATCCTGATTCCCCTCGAAAATAACGACGTTTTAATTGTATAATTGCAAAACATTATCATCAAAAACATTAAAATCGCTAAAAACAATTATAAATCATTCTTTTGTGCAAATCGCGTGTTGCACACTTAAGTAACTTACTTTTCTGACGTTTTAATTTAGTTTTTCATCAATCCACCTATTGTGCTCACTTTTTCTGCGAGATCCCTGGACGTACGTTCTTGTTCTGTCCGTCCACGATCGTTTCTGCCATCCGGCGAAATTTAGCAACATCCGCATGAAATTACCCGCGGTATGTCGGCACACTAGCATGCACGTCATCCTGAGCGCCATCATGATTTATCATCTACTTCGCCTCGGTGTTATTACGCTTTTCCTTTCAAACCTCTCGTCCCCGGTTTTGTTCATTCTTTAGTAAAATATTTACTTTCCGTCTGGGTAATCCCTACGAACTTGGGTGAGCGGATGTTAATCTGCATACCCACAAGAAATGAATCATCATCATGAAGGCATCTTCTGTTTAAGGTTAGAATTTGGCAAACGTTGCTTTATTCAGTTATAACAGTTATCCAAACAGTTCCTTCAATTATTAGCGACCTCCCAAGATGATTCTTATAAAATTCCTGTCAGCACCATCAATAAGCGCAAAGTTATTAACGTTGAAAATGCCCAAACATGGAAAGTCTTCGAGAGTCTCATCTAGTGGATACCAAGAGAATGTCGTGAATATGCAACCCAACGAACATTAAACTGGTGTTTCTTGCGTCGGGTGCCATGGCGTGTTTCATAATACACATATTATAATAAATTGCGGTGCGATGCTTCGGCCGTAATAGAAATAATAGCGCGGGGCGTGCACCGACCGATGGAATTCCGATGCGTGCTGACCTTTCCCAAAGCGGCATTTTTTCCAGCATGCAGACTCGCCGGCTCACGCGGCGCGGCGTCTAGGTCTTGGGGCGTCTTCACGCGATCATTGACAACAACAAACCTTACACTTAACTATCGGCAACTACGGGCACTGCCTTGGAGAACGTTCTTGGACCAGCGCAGAGAATGTTCAAAGGAATTAAATAAGCATGAGCAAGGTACTGAGTGAGTAGAGTAGAGTAAAGCGTACAGAGTAAAGAGTGAAGAGTCCAGAGTGGAGAAATAAAGGTCTATTATTCGAAGAAAAACGACACCCACAGAGACGTATAATAGACGACAATTTAAATTCCTCAGTAGTTTTCTTCCATTTAAGAAGGATTTTAGAGAATGTTCCCAGGATTGGAACATCTGACAAAAGTCCACGAAAGCTTTTCAAGTTTCAAATTTAAGCAAAATTATTGGGTTGAATAATAAGCAATGAAGGTTTCGACGTCCATATTTTAAGCCAATAGATGGCGAAACATTTATTAGTTTAAACGCTCCTTACTTATTACGCAACCCAATAAATAAAACTAAAATAAAACTAATTGTAAGTCTAATGGATTATTCAACTTTCGGCACCCGACAACATCGCAGGCAATAAGTGAATTAAAAAAAATTAAATAGTTCTCGAACAAAACTAATTTTAATGGAATGTTTATTTACCGACCGGTCCAGTAGTTAATTGGATGGGGCGATTGCGTGATTGCGATTGGAATTGACTCACGGTTTCAATAAAATGCGATTTACGATCGCGATCGTTCTCGACCAGCATACTTCTTTCAACCCGAGGTATAAATAATAATATTATCGACAACAATTAGTCGTCGCCGGCTGCGTCCGCGACATTTATTTATTGCGAACGCGCAAGAAGTGCAAGATAATCCAAGTGAGAAAAAGCGCGTTTTAATATTTGCATCTGCATGACCGGAAAATTGCAAGTTATTTACATTGCGCACATTAATTTACATCAATGCATAGTAGTCAAAGATAAATTTTAGTAGTTTTAAGCGTTTTATTGCGTTTTTAGTGCGTTGGGAGCAATAACTACTTGATTATAGATGGCGTAGCCGATCATTTCGTAAGGCTAGTGACGGTCGCGTGAATTCGAACAGTTTGGCGTAGAATCGAAGCACATTTCGCATGAGCAAAGAGAAAATGTGACAAAAATCCGCGTGCCACGTGTGCAGACAAGCACAAACTCGACGCTGTTGGACATTATTCATATTGTATAATCGCGATTCGCGAGACGAGAAATCACCAGAGTGGAAAGCCGTTAATATCTCCGAGCAATTTTCAAATAATTTATAGCATATTTGGTTGCCTATTTTCAGGTGACGTACTTTACACCGCTTCACACTTCGAGAGTTCCAATCGCAGCAGGAATCGTGTAAATCAGAATTTCTTGATAATGAAAGTCATAACATTGAAATAAACAATAACAATCGCCTGACTAGACAATTCAACGACATTCATCACGTCGACTATTGTTCTTCTCCAGTTCGTATTCCTTTTCACTTTGTGTTCTTTTGTTTCGACGACGCGCTGGTTATGGGAACGCCTGGAAAATAATAAATCTAAACAGAGTAATCGCGCGACGCCGCGCTGAAAGATCGCGTAATTACTTAGTTTCACTTAGACTTTAAGGATCATTACGTTTGTTTCGTCGCTTTATTGCGCTGCAATCATAAGAGAAAGTAGATGAAACGAAACTAATCTAAAGTTAAACGCGAAACACAATAAAGCACTGCTAACTAGTGATAATAAATTTCAGTAGGTTAGAAGGCAAATAAAAGTAAATTTCTATTTTATTAAAACTTATTGCAAGAAAAGATTCATTCCAACTGTTTTAGTGTGTGTTGTGTTGTAGACTTTTAGGCGCTGGAATGTTCTAGACCTTATGCTACAAAGATGTAAGTTTAGTTGCATTCTTTTGAGGGGTGTGTTTACATTACAGTCTGCATCATTTGCGTCTGGCGCATTTGGTGAATTGAAGATCTAAATTCCTTGTCGGTCTTTTAAGAGGTTAATTTCGTCCGTCGCACCGTCCTCGATGCGCGACTACCGCGGCTACGTGAACGATTAATTATTTCCTTTTCCTGCTGCCGACGAGTACGCTGCATCGACGTCCACCAACCAAACTAATTATCCTAGAATAATCCTAGAGGCACGTTAGAAAACACAACGTCGCACAAAATACCACACATTCAAACAATTTGAACTAATTATAGCCAAAAGCACTAAACATAACACGTTTGTCGCGATGGGAAGGAATGGAAAGTATCTAGACCATTTGCAAATCTACCAAAACAATCTTCCACAAAAGATTCCGCGAGAGAACCTGGAGAATTGGCAGAAACCCGGACAGCATTCGTGCGATTCGCACATATCATCTTCGGAGGATCGCGATGAGTCGCCAGGGGGCCGCTTTGTCGCTGCATTCTTTCGCCGGCTCGCCGCGGAATATAAATATAGCGGCGCATCGAAAATAACTTTGTAAATATTCGTGTAATGCTGGATGGCGGCGACGCAACGTGAATTTTCAGACTTCGGCGAGAACGCGAGAAGTCGAGAACATCGCGTCGCATGCTCGTGCCGGCACTAACTCGCACATATTATACGAAGGAAAGAAACATGAACGAAACGAGCGAAACATTTAGGCATTTAGAACAGCCGAAGCACGCTCGCTAGCTGCATACATCAAGGTAGCGTTTCAAAAGATGCGTTAAAGTAAAAGGAGGAGTTCGAAGTAAACAATTTCACATAACCTCAAAAATATGAAATAATATATTTAAATTGTTTGTTTAAAAATTTTTGTTATGCATAATGTTTGGTTTTTTTTTAAATTTAGTCGACGCTTTTAGTAATTAAGATAAATTGTATTTTATATAATTAGCGTTCGTTATTAGTTGACAAATAATGAATGGAACTTTCTAATTGCTCGCTTTGACGATTTTCTTGGTTAAAAAATTAGAAAATCAACGAAAATAACCTAAAAAGTCTTTAAATTTGCTACCTTTTAAACGAATTATTGTATGTTTGGCAAAACACACAAAATATCGTCATTATTTTAATCGAAAACGTATTATCGCGTACACCAACTTTAATTCCATCTTTTCATCCGGTAAAATTGGTTTTTGACGAAGTTTTAGGTTAGATAAGAATAAATATATCCTAATCTTAAAGGAATATTTAGACAATTGCCAAAATAAACATCTTTTCACCAAACTATTTTCTTGGTTAAAAAAATTCCAAGTAAATGCAAAACTGAGAACAAAATTTCAGTCTGCAAAGTTGGTCACTTCTGCTAACGTTTTTTAGTTTGGACAAAAAGGTGAAAGTATTTCACTACTTCTAATCGAAATGGTATTACTTTGTGCTGCACTGTATTACTTTAATAACATCGAATTTCATAAAAAAATTACTAACAAATTTTCCTTTGAAAACCTAGTTTTAGGTTAGGAAAAGATAAAAGAAAAAAACTGTTAATATCACCTATAAAATATTTTGAAGATTATGTTACCGTACTTGGCAATAAATATTTCTAATTAAAAGTAAATCTGTGAATAATTGCGATACTGAGATTCTCAGGGAAGTAACGTCCTTTTCTGCACGGTTCAATGATCAGGCGACACCGGTGCGAGCACCAACACGAAACAATCGATTTTCCCGGTCGACTAGTTCCGTTTCTCGGAGTCGCATTCGAAGTCGAAGTCGACTTCCTCGAAATTTCCACGATTTATACTTATTCCTACGCTTACCCACTTTTTGCGCTTTAAATGCTGACAAATAAACAAACGCGGAAGAAGTCGTCTCGGTGCAGCAATAATTATTTTTATATCAACAAATAATCAACAAAGGAACATATATGTTGATTTCAATTACAATACGTTTTTAACTTTCACTTTCAGTTTTCCTTGATGTTTTCTAATGAATTTTTCTCATTTGCTCATTTGCGTTCGAGGCTTAAAATTAATGTGAAGCGTTATGTAACATGTGTAATATTGTAATCGGTCTTAATCATCGTCTGAAACAGCCCAAACTAAAGTAATGCAATGTTTATTTTGCCGAGCGCGGAGTAATGTAATATTATTACTGCTGTCAGGCTGTTCATTGTCTGCGTTTAGCATTATGTTTGTTTAAACTTACTTTATGCTACTTCGCGAGTGGTTTGAGCGAATACGAGACGCGTAATCAACGTAATTTTAATGTTGCTTTACATTTTTCTTTGTGTTCCTCGGAAATCGTTGCGAGCGCACTAGTTTCGCGTTTGCAGTTGTTTTGATAAATTGCAAAACGCCACGCGGCAACAAAAACGCGCAGGAATTGAAATCGAAAGCGAACGCACGATGTCAGTTTTTTGTCGTTTTCCGTTGGGAAATAGAAATTACAGAAAAGGAAATTAAGTAAGTATTGTAACTAGATACCTGAGTAAATATTTGCATAATCGAAATAAAATTCGTTTGTGTTTTAGGTGAAAATCCAACATTCTAAATTCAAGAAAGAAGAGGTGGAGGCTAATTGTAAGTGTTGTGGATGGATTTGGGGGCGAAGCTTAATATTACGGGCGTGGCCTTGTATTATTCACTGATAACATTTTAATTTATTTACATCGCATATCACAATCAAACAACAATATTAATTCCACTTTGATTTTTCTTAATTCGTTTCTAAAGCTTCTCTTTAATCATTTTTTTTCTTCTTCTTCAACCTTCCATGTCTGCCCTCGAGCAAACAATATGTGAACTCACGTCTTAAGACGACTTATCATCATTTGGCTCACAATTATTAGATTACTGCTATGACTCTAAATCAAGCCATAATTCGCGTTGTAAATCATAAGAAAGGAACAACAAAGATGTAGCTGGGGCAGTTAGAGTAGCCACTAATTGTGAGTATAAATCTAAACTTTAATATTAAGTTACTTAAGCCAGGCACGATCTAGACACGGCGGTGCGTTTTTTGGCTCGCGGCGTCGAATTATACGTTTTACACCGAATTACAAGCCGTAATCGGGCGTTACAGCGTTTTAAGCATGTTAATTATAGATTGTTTAATTTTGTGCTATTTAACGTTATTTTGCAATACTGTGGTATTTGCAGTCTGCAAAGTACTTTCGGGTAACGTATAAATTTTTAACAAAACCGACAAAACTTTTTATAACTAATTCTAAAATGTATAGTTGTCTAAACTAACTTTAATTCCAAAGCGTTTTTATTACACTACACTAAATAATATAAAGTTTTAGGGTTAGAAACTTTTTTACGCGAATTTTAAGTAGAATCAAAAGATCAAAGAGAATCGTTGGCTTAGAAACTGTCTTAAGGCGTCCCTTTAGTTAGCAACCATTTTGCCATAGTTTCAAAAGAAAAAAAATCACAAAAGTTCTTATAACTTCATAAATTAATCAGAAAACTCTTTCCTTATATTCTAAAAGGTCATCAATTACTGTCACACATTATTGCTCAAATTGCATTCAAATATCCTCCAAAATCAAGAATTCACCGACAACATTAATATTTCTGTCACTTTTATTCTCTTAAATCCAGTATTGCAATTGCACTTTTTGTAGTTATCATCGTTAGTGTATATGACTCTAAATAACAATCACCGTCAGGCAGGCAATCAGTAACAAGGTAAAACGTCCGTTTTTGCAGCGTGCAATTTGCAGCGACGCACACGAAGCACAATACGAATAAAGTACGGTAATTCGCTCCATAATTCTATNCTACGCAGCGCAACTCTTCCAATTCGTGATCCAATTTTCACGGCCGGCTGGGCGAAAGCGAGACCGCTGGTCACACAATGTTAATGCTGCTAATAACAATGTTGCTAGCAATTGCGAAAACTCACATTTCAATTGAAAATGGCGGATACAATAAATAAATTTTAACATTTAACACTTACATTAGAAGCCACGATTTCAGGCTTTTAATACAGGCTTTAATACATTATTCTTCATTTTTTATGTAGTGACTTAAGTTAAGTTAGGTAACATGATTTAAAGAAATATATACTACTTCGTGTTTATCCTATTTTTAACGTATTTTTTTCTTAATTCAACCAAACCAATTGCAAGTAAAATAACCTAGTGCAACTATACTTAAACTCCAAATAACTCAAAAATATCCTGACTTAAAATTAGCTTCAGTCCTCAGTCACTTAAGTTACTCAATACAACTCAGCACACCTCTCGTAATTATCGCCACCGTTAACTAATTACGCTTATTAAATGCCTTAACACAAATTGTTTTGTTTCTCCCGAAGTGAAAATTGCCCGCGCAAGAAATTTTTCGTTTCCTGACAATGCCCAGCGCGCAGCGAGTCTTGCTCGATTACCGTGATCAATCTGATACGTATTATCACATACACTAACATTATGTGCATTGTAATTAAAACTAACGATACTTATCAATAATTGTAATTGTCGGTAGCGTAAATACTTTAATTCTAATTTAATATCAATCCACTACTCAATTTTATGAGATATATTTAATATATTGTAATAGACAAAAGACATTTTATGACAAAAAATATAAACAAATAGTCCAACAGTGAAATACCCAAAGTACGGATAAACAGGTGCGAGAAGTTAAAGAAATTGAGGTGTGAATTTCATCGAGCTAATACAGGTGTGATGTAATTTTTTTTCTACCCTTTTGTAGCTATTTATGGAATGACGGCCGATTAGTTTCGGTCAAA
>JAODGE020010398.1:0-10688 GCA_027574965.2 Ecitophya simulans
TCCGACGTCGTCCACAGCATTCGACGTCTTCCTCGGCGTGCATTGTGCGCGCGAAAAGTCCTAAAGCTCCCTTTTCGTTTATCCGACGCGGCGGCGTACGCGCGCCGCATTGTTTTCAAGAATTATTGGACAATTTCAACATTAAACGTCTTTACAAAATACGTTATTGTGCGCTCCACTCGATTACTTTGCGTGCGTCGGCTTGTAGTGAGTATATTAAGTTCGGCTTGGCAATTCTTCGCCGCGCTGCGCGCAATTTTCCTCTTGTCCCATTCATTGTCTTCGCGTTCGGATTCCTCAGCTGCGTAGAATGCGCGCAACGCATATTAGCACGACACGATAAATTTTTCGGTTTTAATTCTCGTTTCCACCAACAAAGGAATTTATTCAAACCCAAGAAGAACTTTTCTTTGTTTCCCAGCTCGACCAACTATGCCGAACTGGACGTTCGGACAACTCAAACACAATTTTCATTTAATGCGCTTCAAAGAAACGTAATTTGTCGCTGGTCTGTGTTTCCTTTTGATGCTTCGTATTGCGTATTATACATGAACGACAGAATTGAGGAGATTTACTCCCTTGCCGTGGACCCTTGTTGGGTCTCATTGGCTTAATTTCTTCGAAATTGTTAGTAACTCTTTGCGTCGCAAAGCCCTGCATAACTCTGTTTGAATATGTTTGGTTCTAAACTAAACGGTTTAAATCAAAATGGCGTAGGAGATTAGCGAATATTTATTAACTTTGTGCACGAGTTTGGAATATTTATAGCTCTATGTGGCTGCATCTCTAACACGGATTATTTAAATTTTATTTTCCTAATTTAAAAGAAGTAGAAATTAACTTAACAAGTTCCTTAATACCCAAGCGAATCTACCTAGAGATTTCGAAATTTGTCCAGACTTGGCTTTAATAATCTACAAAGACAATATTTCGTAATGAAAAAGGGCGCTTTAGTTTCGAGTGCTTGCCTGCGTTTAAAGAGCAAGAAAATTAATATTCACCACATTTATGCACATTTTTCATGCGTAAGATAGCGAAATCCATTTTAAGCACCGAATTAGCTCATTAGCACGGATTCACCGCTTTTATATTAAGATCCGAATTAATAAATCTGGCAATATTTCTGCGGCGTCTTAAAAATTAGCTAGCTACGTTTGCTAAAAGCACGTCTCCGAAGCGTTTAAGTGTCGCGTCCATAACAAATTGAACCAGGTGTTTATTTAATCCGCGTTTTGTCGCGGCGTGTGCTGAAATCGAATGAAAGCAACGCCAGATATTGGACATGACCGAAACTAATTTGCGTTGCGTATGCACACACGCAACACCTTCTGTTATTTTTGATACTGGTATTTTGCCGCGTTTGGTTTTTGGGGTGTTTTTGTTTAGAATTAAAACAGCTTTTCACTTCCGGAATAAATTACAATGATTTAGGCCCATCCGAAGTGTAGGTCGGAATGATGATTATTAACGTTCGTGCCACGCATAGATTAATAAGTCCCCGTTGCTCTGGAGGTGGTTGCGGTTTTGGGTCGCACGTGGCCATTTTGCCGGGCATCGTGTTTAGGTCCACGCAGTTATGTATATTTGTGCACGCATGCATAACATGCAGGCGGTCCGCCGGTAGTTGCGTCCGAATAGTGCACTAATTGCGTTAATTGTTACTACGTCAGGTGTCGCGGTTTCTGGTAATCGCCTGATGGGCAAAGTCCTTGACGCTCATACAGATGCTTGTTGTGTAACGGCCATTATGTTCAACACGCTTCATCCCTCAAGCATACCGGCATCAAGCTGACTCCAAAACCGTGGCTCCAGAAACGCCGCTGTCGTCTTATAAGATATACATAAAAGTTATCAAAAAATATGGTTTTACTATCTGTGCCAATCATTACTTTATAATAATTTTACATCATTACATAGAACAGTTTCTCAGTTTTTGAATGACACTAGTTTTATTAAAATGATTTATTACAACTATATTTAAATTGAATTCGAAGTTAGACATGCACACCAATTTGAAATACACGTAAAAAAAGATTTCTGCTATGAAATGATTGTTTCTAATTATTACCCCCGATATTTATACATCAATTCTTGCACAATTTAAAGATAATGCTACAGTATGAAGCAGAACTGATGGACAAACATAAGCACTAATCAGAATTTCCGTAGTTTTAATATTTTTTAGAAATTTAATGTTTTTGTTTTTATTTCAGATAAAATTGCAATTTTCTCACGAATGAATTATTCATCTTTTAATTCTGGTCTTGAATTATATATCATTTTTGAAATTTGAAACAATTTTTTAAAATGACAAGGCATTTTTTAATATAACCGCAACTTTTATGTAGATTCGAGTGGCATTAACCAAATTTGTCAAGTATTAGTATTGACCGAGATAATGTTCAGTAACTTTAACATTGCATTTGACTTTTGGCAAATGTGCAAAAGGATAGTACATTATTGCACTTTTTCCAAAAATGTCAAAATTTAAAAATCGAATTAAACTGGCTGACGCAGAATTGAAAGTTGATGCAAATCGTACAAACCACTTTTGTCTAACATTAATATTTTTTTTAGATAGAATTTAACAAATTTAATATAACATTCGATTTTTGAAAAGTGTGCAAAGTGCAAATTTGCATATTTGTCAAATTTGTGTCAAGCCAGTGACATTTGAAAGCTGAAAAACTGCTCTTTTTAATGATGCATATTATTGAGTAATAATTTGCACAGATGAAAAATCTACGTTTTTTAATCAGCCCCGTGTAACTTCTTATGGGACGACAGTGGCGTTTTTGGAGCTACGGTTTTGGAGCCAGCTTGATGCCGGTCTCAAGTATATAGGTGCGCTTGAAATAGTTCTTGAATGATGGGTAGACAAACGAAAGACTAATTCGTGCACAATAACGCTTTGTTAGTGTTCTATTTGAAATCATTTTTCTAAAATATTTTCAGCATCGTTTGCTGATATAAATATTGACTCTTCACTTTTGGTGCGTTTCGTAGAACTTAAAATACATTTCTCAGTCAATTGCACACTTTAAATACGGAAAGCTTTGCTTCTGTGCATATTCGGCAAATTTGAAAGAATTTATCCGCCTAGAAATATATTGAACCATACAAAAGTTCTTATACATACCTTATTTTTACATTCAAATGTGCCTAAGGTCCTCAACGACCGCACGAATTTTGTGTTCAATCGTCCATAACACATACCACTTCCTTCTTAAAATCATACAACTGAATGAATCATCATGAATACCCTGCATGCAGGCACGAACGGTCAAAAACGGCAAATACACATTTTTTCGATGTTTACCAAACTTGAATTAATTTTGCATGAAGATGTCGGCTTTTTCTTCAACTTTAATTTGTCTTTGTCTTGTAAGTGGGACCGTTAGTGAATGCCTGAATTTTCCAAATGGAAAGAAAACAAAGACTGTTTGTTGGCTGCATGCCGATGGTTTACAGGAGCAGGCCGTGCATAATTTATGAGCGGGTAGGCGGGCGAGAAAAAGACATCGAGATCCAATTTAAGGGTCATGATTAAATTCACCTGTGGCCCGCTGGCCGGGAAGTGGGTGCCTGCGACTCGCACACCTTTGCTTGCGTCGCTACATTGGGCAACTGGCAAACATGACTAAGAGTTGTTTATGCCGTTCCGGAGTGCGTCTCAAACCTCCTTTCTTATATCCATTTAATGCTGCTTTGTTTTGCCTCTTTGCTACTTGGAAACTCCTTAGGTGTTGCTGGCAAGCGGGTGGTTTTTGGCACCCCGAGCGTCTGGCGCTAATAATTTATGCATAGGTAAGAGCACGAGACGGGCGTCGCAAACACGGCAGCTGCGTCGACGCGAACGCACCACCCCAAAACACCGAACGGGAGGGTGTTGTTTTTCCGGCTCGCAATACGCAGGCGTACCGCGCACTTTGGAGATCGTTCGGCCGGCTATTCATGCTCGTATGGGCGCAATGCCTCTTGTTTACAATAATGCGACGCGCACAGCTCGCGACGCGCGGTCGTGGAATATTAGGTTCGTTTGATCGACGCGTCGCCCACACTGACGCGATTTTTCGATCCGAATGCGCATACCGCGCGCGCAAAAAAAGTTATTAAGCGTCGATTGTTCGCGCTTAATGCGTTTCGTCGCCTGAAGAACGATTTTGCGATCGGGCGATCGCGATCGATAATATATTCCCACACACCTCGATTCGGCCGGGCGCGCGATTAATTCGCCGTGGCGGCGCTCGTCAGGTCGCATTATTATTCTTTCGTTGCGTGCGCTTTAATAAGTCGGCGTCAATGCGTGCGCCAATTTAGCAACGAGCGGCGCGTTCGCCTCGGCCGATTTGCGCACGCGGCAAACAGCGCTGCCGACAGCGGCGCCAGTGAAATTAAGAAAGCGAGAAGAGGAACGAACCAAGGTGGAAATAAGGCGCACGCCGACGTTCAGACCCCGAGCCCTGACAACACAATGCCGGTCTCATTCCAGTAGCGATGTGTGCGCCATTCATGTGCGCCGCCGATGTCGATGACAATTGCCGAGAGAGGTCCCATTATCGCAATTCACTGGCTACAATGTTACAATATGTCTAACAAAGTGTACCAGAAAATTAATTACGAATGTGGTTCTCGACGGTTGTGGTACCATTCCTGTTACGACCAAATTATATGCGACACATTTTGTTGCAACGAGTCTCAAGATGAACGAGAAAGAAATTAGTTAGAAAATAATTTTAAACGTTGTTTACAAACCGAAACGCTTGTTATATCACTCTGTAGAAGTACCAAGCGTTGAACAGTACCTTGTTTTTCCAACGACGCGTGGTAGTCGGCATGTTTAATGTAGTCGAGCGACTAATCTATCTGATATCGGAGGCGGTTAGGTCTGAAATTATAAAAGCTCGCTACCATTGACACATGAACCAATTTCCGCCCGACGCCCGACGTGCTGCAACTCCACGGAGAATTAGGCGGCAGCTTGATTCTTTTGATGAAACTGCTAAAAATGCTAATATACCGCGGCGGGGCACGTTCTGCGGAAATTCTTCTGACAGCTCTCGCTCCGAGAACGACCGCCTTGATTGACAGGCCCCTCCGATGCTTCGCTGCCTGTGCATTGTTGAAATATTGTAATGTTCCGGGCGTTGGATGCACTTAAGCCGCGCACAGTCATGGAAATCGAAAGCTGCCGTTATTAGGACGGTACACCGCGACGCCGCCCTAATTTTCCAACTTTGACTGTCTAATTGACAATCTCACCCGACGCTTCCTCGACGCGTTAAGTGCTCGAGGATGTTGGACGTTTTGCTTACAGGGCAATTTATGTTTGGCGGTGCCTTCCACCACTCCCCGGAACTTCTCGCTAAACGGTATTTTTAATAGCTTTGTAGGTTAATTTCCTAGAAGTACGTCCGACCTTCCGACTTCCTTGTTTCGTTGGTGCGTCCGACGTCGAGCTGTAATTTGTTGAAGTTTGTTGCATATGCTTTATGGTTAGTTGATAATTTGAGTGGTGCTTCGTCTATGAGCGTCGGAACCCCGCGCCGATGAGGTGAAGGTTGTTACTGAGTGCTTTCATTACTTTCGACAAGAGGTTGTATCGCGCAAGTTAATGGCTTGCTTACTTGTCGACATTAGAATTCTATAATGAAGACGTCTACCGACGCGTCTGAAAGCTTCTGCAGAGGTCGTAATGTGTCATCACAGCTGGAATTACCTCCAACATGTAAATTCTCTTCGCATTTACCCATTTCCACTTGGAAAATCCGAGAGTTTCACAGCTAATTATAACAAATTTCAGAACCAAATGTTACAAAATTACCAGAAGAAAAACGCGTTCTATTTGTTTTGGTTTACGTTGATTAGTTTGAATCTTTATGTACGACGTTAGTAGCTTTTGTTGTTGTGTCATCTTGATACAAAAAGCGGCATTTACGCACATTTGAAAACGCAACGTGGCTTTCTCTATTAGTTCAATCGATATTGGTCGTTTTACTCATTTGGTGCCTTTCTCATCTTTCCTTATGAATACCAACATATTCTATGAGTCGCTCTGCTATTATCATGCATTAGTAATAAATTCCTCAGACGGAAGACATTTGGGTCAGATGGAAATTAATAAATTAATGATGATAGCAGCCGGCAAACAATTGATGTCACAAGATAACCTGCACCATCATAGAATTTGTATGGTATTTAATATTGCAAACACAAACAGATCGCTTTTCAGAAAATTTCAAAAATTTATGCCGGTGCGTTTATAGCTATCGTCGGTGGCGCTCACAACGTCCTCCTTATCAACGCGAGATGTGGGGAAATCGGACGCATTTACGTTGACGCACGGAGACGGGCGCAAAACGCACGCGGGGGTAAAAAGAAAGAACGGTGTTTGGACAGAGACGACGATGACGAGGGTGCAGCCGTGTGAGGACGCGAGGGTTTGGTAAGTACGCTAAAACCTGGGAATGCATGCGAGCGTGCGCTAAGTACAACAAACATCAAAGGTCCTAACGCAAATTTCATTTCGGGGCGTAATTTAATTACGGAGCGAATTTCCGCCGCACACGCGCACAACTGGAGATTTCGACATCTTCAAACATAATCGCCGCGCTCGATGCCCGGTCTGTTTCATTTTTGTTTGCAATTTTCGACTATTAATTTGCTCTCCGCGTCGCTACGAATCCACTTTCAAAAATGTTTAATATTCTGATGGATGCGCCGCACCGCCCCCGGCCAGATTCGCATCTCTCAAGCATCGCGAGCGATTAAAATCAACTTTTTTGCATTACGACGCCGCCTGCGTGTCGAATGATTGACATTTCGACGTTTGCGCGCTACTTCAATAATCCCGTTACAAATTCAATAAGGGTTGCGACCCTTTTCCGACGCTCGCTGCAGCATATCGAATGGGTTCAGCATCGCCGTGCGGCTCCTTTCCGCCGTCTGGCCGCTGGGAGACATATGTAAATTTGCTTTTTCTTTTAAGGGCTTCGATAAAAGTGCATACAAATCGATTTTCCATTCGCATTATGTGTCCTGAACACCAAACCCCACGACTGGAAAACAAGAAGAAAACTGATAACGTCGACGTTTCGTACGTTTCCGAACCCTCCTTGGAGAAATGTGCATGCGAATCGAACTGAAATAGAATTGGAACGTCCTAATGTGTGGTTTTATTTTTCATCTTCTATCTCTGGCGAGTTGAGAAATTACGGCGAAACAAATTGAATAGTGCATTGTCAATTTTTAAAGCCCTGCGCGAGGTTTGGTAATCTTATTAGAGACCTTCCAGCTGCCGATTACTGGGTTGGTGTCTTATCAATTGTGCACGAGGACGCGTGCATCCATTAATCCAAGCGAGATAACCGCCCGTCGAGTCGCAATCGAATTATATTCTTCCTTTCAATGGATCCAACACTACGACCGGACAAATTGCATCTCATTAGTGCGTCCAGCAGTCAATCGCGACTAATTTAATCATGACGTCATGAACCTGTTAGTCTGTTGGCATCACAGCAAACGTGCGCGTCGTGCTGATCGCGCAAAATTGGCGAATGCAGAATTCAAAAATCTTGTCTGGTAACTCTTTAATTTATTGGACGCGAGTCGCCGCGAGTGCACTCAGGAAGTACAAATATTTTACATCGCCAGTGCCGCCGCGGCGGTGGCAAATAAATTTCCACCTCGTTCCACCGGGAATTGCAAACGCTGCAGTGTTTTCCAAGCGTGGACGCCGCACGCGAGCGCGATGCAAGTTTAATCAAGTGAACATAGCGATGCAAAGTTTTGCGCGCGCACACAATGCACGTGCATACAGCGCGTTGCGTTAAAATATCAATTTTAATTACGAAACGAAATTAAATGCTTATAAATCCGGCGCGCAGAAGCAAATTACTTGTTGTGCGTGGTAGACGAAATTTACGTACATTTGTCCATATCTTACGTGCTTTCCTCGTTCATTAGCGTACCTTATCGCTTGGCACGTAGCCGTTTAGGCGTTTCGTACTTTCGAGATCTTCTGCTTAGGGAAGTCATTGAGGAACATAGATAAAAGTTTTCCGGGTGCTTTCCTTTGTGCGTGACTTCGTACGAAAGTCGCTGGCGGCGTTATCTTGTGCAAAATATTAATTTGCAGCATTAATTTTAATCAGACGATTTTCGCAAAAATGAGTTATGGCTAAGACAAACGGTGCTCGCGGCTTGGTCCAACGCCCTGCAACGCTGCCGCTATTAATATAAATAACATTTTAATTATGCCAGAGCGCGCCCTGCATTTATCATATTCTCAAGTTACCATTCGAGAACGTTGAATGCATAATCTTAAAATACACAGAATTCCGGCGTCATTTAATTTTGATGCGAAAATATGATGTTTGAAAATTTTGCGTCGAGGGGTGCAAAATTTGTCATCATATTTCATTATTCATTACGTTGATGACAAGCATGCGTCATAATAAAAAAAGCCCAGCGCGCCGTGTTTGGTTTTTAGAGGCGCGAACAAGGTGTCAGATTTATAAATTCATACGCTTTTTGCGGTAGTTGTTAAGTTATGCCGGTGATGAGTTTGCCAACGTTGGATGGAATGTTGCTTGATGTGGGGACGGCCAACGCCGCGTGTTATGATTGTAGAATCTGATGTCCCAAAACACCGCGTATGACGCGGGGTGATGTGCAAAGTCCTCGAGCGCTGAATATATTCATGTACGAACGCGAATCTGGTTTTCTATCGGGATGCCGGCTGTGAAGTTGGTCGCCTAGAGGTTCTCTAATAGAAATTTATGAGTTTCGCGAAAGGCGAAGTCCGAAAAAAACAGTGCCTTGGGGTACGTGAGGTAGGAATAATTAATCGAATCAAATTAAATTTAATTATGCACTGTGAATGACACCGAGGAAGACATAATGAATGCGTAATTTGCAATTACCCTACAAGGCGACATCATCAAGGCTGACGTGAGCTTAACGTAGACTCCTAACAATGCATCGTGAAAATCCATCTTAGGGAACATCTCAACCTCGTATATACATCTATATGCACGTATATGTCCATGCAACTGGATGCATGCAGGAAACCGTTCGCATGTCAGGTGCCCGTGACGCTGACGTTCTTGCAGGCGCATACAAAGCGGACGAAATTGTGTTCGAATTCAGGTCGTTGCACGTTCTAAGCGACGCACGTCTACAGGTGCGCGAGACGTTGGAGCGCGCCACCTACCAGAAGTGCTACTGGCATTTGCAATTTCCCGACTTTGTAAAGTCTGGAAAAACTTATTGGCTCGGTGAAGCAGAATACATTTTGTAGCACTATGTATCTAAAATTATACCATAATTCGTATGCTCAATCAAAAGGTCGCATGCAGCATCGTGCAGATGTGCACCCTGTAGGTGTACGAGACTTTCTTGCTGCCTTGATTTCAGATTGATGCGGGTACGTAATTAGAATGTGTCTGGCTTGCACAATGACGTACCGGTTGCTAATTGCATTCCACATTTTTTACGCATCCTAGAAAGTGCGGTTTTAAATTTCCTCCAACACCTACACATGTAATGGGAGGTGTAATAAATCATCAGCGTTTTATTGCCTACATTTTTTTTGTTATCTACAATAAATTGGAATAAAAAGTTCAGCGGAGCAAATTATTATGTTATTGTTCACTTTTTTGTCATTCGACGTTGAGAGGAAAAAATTCCGAATACATTCAACTAAGTAATGAGCGTTTTATTTTTATTGAAAATTTTACTGTTTTTCTTTAAATTAAATTAAATTAAATTGAATTTTAAAATTTTTTCTATAAAGATTTCTATAAAGTTACAAATATTAACAACTGAAGAAAAGAGGGTTGCAGAAAAGAATATAAAAATATTTAAATTGTATAGTATAGTGCAAATCATAGAAAAATTGGTGTTTAGTTTAAACACTCATAATTTATGTGTAAAGAGTCTTAAACTATTGACAGTTCTAAATAAGTTTAATAAAGAGTTGTCAACAGTTTGTCAACAGTTTGTGAAAATCATACATAATTCATGCAAGCGACGTCTAATATTCCAAGCAATCTTTACCGTGAATTTTCCTGTGTTCATATAAGCATAAACCATCTTTATCCCGAGATGTAGACGCAAGCGTGTACAGCTATTCGCAGGCATTCCTTGGCATATTCGTGTATGGCTCAGCGAGCACACGTCCCACCAGGGAAAAAAGCTCGACAATTATTAATTTCCAGCCAGTTAACATGCCGTTTCGGCTACGCGCAGGTTTCTGCCAGAGGACACGCGCGCGACGGCTGTTGTGCAGTACGTGCGAAGGAAAAAGGAAATTAATTTCCACCAGTCGGGAGAGCTTAAGGCGCACCGGGAAATGAAGGAAGGCAACACAGCGCTGAAGCTGCGCGTAAATCTATTATTTGAATTTTGAGTATTCGAGAATGAGAGATTTCAAGTGAAATAACAAACTTCAACATTTCGAGTTCGGTAATTGAGCAATTATGTTATTTGTCGGTATTATGTAAAAAGCGTGCTCTACTTGCAATTAGCCATAATTGGGAACGGAGGAAATGACGTTTGAGTATTTAAAATAAAATTTGTCACGTGTCGTTGCGCAGTCGATAACAGATGAGTGTTAATTTTCGGCCGCCAATTAACCTGACGTACGCAATATCGTTGAAATCCCAACTAAAAAAAATCTAATTACC
>JAODGE020010402.1:0-20885 GCA_027574965.2 Ecitophya simulans
ATCAATTGCAGCAATTTTCTTGTAGATTTTTGCTCTATTTCTTGTCAATTTTCCTCCGAAAAGTTCTAATTTCCTAATTTCTAAAGCGACGAAGCGTGCAAGGAAACTAAGAAACCGACAATAACAACCGCAGCAAAGTAGACGTTACGGCGGCGGCGGCGCGATAATAATTTAGATGAAAGACGAGTTAAGGCTGGCCGCGTGCGCTTCCGCTTTCTGGCCGGGCACGACCAAGTGGCGGACCGCGCCGAAAAGCAGAAGACACGAACGATAACACGTTATCTCGGAGAGATAAAGAAAACTGCCCGGGCAGTGCGATGGAAGAAATAAAAAAAAAGAGCCGACGGGATGAAATTACGCGCGCGGAAACCGTGCTGGTGGAAATTCGAATGCAACTGGTAATTAGGTTACCTGATCTCGAACGTGCCCGTGGTAAATTTTCGCGTTTCCTGCTTTTTTTCATCTCGCCACACACCTGGATATGCTCAGAATAGACTCGAGGAGATCGCGAAGCTTATGTCTTGACAAAACTAACAAATTAGCGCTAACCGAAAAACCGGAAATGACCAAGACAAGCCGGAAGTGAGACCCAAAACACGCCCAAAGTAATTTTCAGTTATTCGCGAAAATTTTTTATGTTTTACAGTACGTTGAATCTTTACGATCGGTACAAACAAATGATTTTCTCGATTTTCGTGCGGAGCGAAAACCGAAAAGAAATTAATTAATCAGGATCGCGCTAATTCTAAGCATGTTCGTGCGATAATCTTTCTCGCGCTTTTCGGCCGAGAGGAAATCGTGCGTCCGTTTAATTCGACGTTTCCGACTTATATCGTCTGCGTCCGGACGGCAAACTTCTTTTTTCCTAATTCCGAATCATTCGCCGATAAATACCATTCGCGATCCGAATTTGTTCGTTCTTAACTTTTCTCTCCGCGCCACGCTAATTTCTCTTCTCCGCGCCGGGCGATTTATTCTTTAGTTTTGTTCCGAACTTTTCCTCTTCCGCTCAGTGCTGAGTAAATTTCACTTGCGAGTCTCGAAAATTACGAGTGGCAAAATGTTTTTCGACGAGATGGACGGCACCCACCGGCAGCAGGGCGCTGTGCTTTGAATTCGAGATGAAAAGTGCAGAGTGCAAGGAATTTATTGATATTGATATGTGAGTTATTGATCGCCTAAGGTCGAAGAATTGTTATACGTTTCTATTTTCGGTATATTTCGTAGTATTTGTGATCCAAATTAAACCAGTCGATTTCAAAATAGTCGATTTAAAATATTGGTAGTTTATACCTTTTATAAATTGAGCGATGAATATTGATGGAGAGTAAGATATCAAATCGATTGAGTTTGACTTTTATTATATCGAATGTTAGTACATTTTAGTTTTTAGCACTTTAGTGCCGAGTGCAGCTGTTGCAAATGCACATGCGTGAGGAGTTAGTAAGCTTATCGCGCACATGTAATTACAGACTGTACGTTTCATAGTTTTTGTGATCTAAATTAAACCACTCGATTTTAAAATAGTCGTTTTAAAATATTTGTTTATGCGCTTTTTACGTTGTCATGGATATTGATGGAGAGTGAGATATAAAACCGTGTGGCGTTTAAATTTTTTAAATCGAATGTATCGATCTTCAGATATTTAACTGACGAGTGCGACTGTCACAAATGCGCATGCGTCGAGAACTGCGACTCGCGTCTAGTGCACGCGCGAAGGAAGTGCGTAAACTCATCGCGCACGCGCACTTTCCATAACGCACATTTAATTTTTAAAAACCCAAATATCTCGTAAACGTCTGCATGGATTTTCAAAATTGCAACGTCATTCAATTTCTATGACAAATCTCCATTTAATTTAATTTAAATTTATCTAATTTCTAATTTAAACTAACAAATTAATTTTGTTCCAGTGTGTGACGTGTAACATCCATTGATCGTGCGGCGGTCGACGGGAAAACAACATTCACTTAAAGTAAGTAACAGTCGCTTTATTGCCGCCTCTCGATCTACGACAAAACGTCGTAAAGCGCGCTGCAGGTCGCAAATCTTTAAAACAAACCATGAATAAATGAATACATCATAGGCGGTCTCGCAAACAAAGTCATTAAATCAACCCGCGGCGCGCAAGCGGCGGCGAAATATGTCGAAGCGGCGCATAAAAGTCGCAATAAATGTAATATCGTCGCGCCGTTTCCGCTTCCGGCGCGCCAAACTCGCGACTTTGCAGCCGTCGTAATAGAAATGTTATTAAACGAAATAAAGGTGCAATCCGACGAGGGCATTTTTATCGCTTTCCGCTCGCGTGGAGGCGGCGAGTTGGCTTGCTTGCCATTCCATGCTCGCCGCCGCCGCACGAAAATTGCATAGTTTTACCATTATATTGCGTTTGCCGAGTCTTAATATTGCTTCGAAGGTAAATAGTGCGTTATTACCGTCACAAAGGCGAATGAAAATATAAAATAAAAAAACATAATGAAATGTTAATGATTTGATTCTTACAACTAGTGATCACGCCCAGTGCGCATGCGCCGAGAACTTAAATGACACTCATTTTAAATTCCACATACATTGAATACTATTTATTCTATTTAAAAAATTTAAACTATTTTACTTCCCACTATTCTCTTATATCACAAATAAATAAATTATTTAGTTTATAAATAATTAATAATTTAGACGCCTCCCACGGAGTAAACACTTAAGTCGGTATTGTCTAGACATAAGCATACACTTCTACGAACTTTCTTAAACCGTCGAAGAACGTAACCGTTTGTGAACGTTATTATGGCGGCGGTTGGAGGCGGCGGAGGCGGTACAAACGACGGCGCGCGCAATCAGATCGTAAAAGATGAAACATCGTTTATGTTGCGGTTCAAACAGCTTAATAATACAAAGTTACCACCCGCGTGGGATTAATAAATCTCGTCGGCGGCGGAGGCGGTGGAGGCGGCAGAAGCGCCGTTTTCCTTTTTGCAACTTTTCAGCCGCGCGTACGTGCGCGGTGCAAAGCGTATGCGTTTTGGAATCAGTTTTCGAAAGCACATTGTGACGCACGATCCCCGCACCCATGCAGCGACAATGAGGCGTCGTCGTCGGCGGCGGCGGAGGCGGTCGCATAGAAACAATCAGGAACCGTTGGAATTTAAAATATTACTTGTAGACAAAAGCACAAATTATGTTATGGGCAATAAATTCAGTTTTTCGTTTTTTAAAAAAGAATTTTTTGTTTTTGTTAGAAACAACAATCAATACTTGAAGATTAACGTATGAAAAAAGTCTAGAAATGGATTGCCGTTAAAGTTTTTAAAATTGCACGAGTAGTTTAGGAGTTATTTGAGTTTTTCTAAACAAGTTCAGGATAAACTAGTACCTTATGAGGAACTGATTCCAAAGTTGATGAAAAGCAACACTGCTGCATAGACTTTATAGAATAAAATTCATATTATTTAAAAAAATTCTACCTTCAAAAACGTGTTACATTTTAAAACTTTCGGATTTTAATAATAATTATTATTTTCTATTTTACCAAAAATATGATTTAATTCCGGTTTTCCTGTTTTTGCAAATTTTACGTTTAACATAATAATTACAACGAGATTGTAATTTAGACATTAATCATATAAATAAACGCGCCGTTTTGACGCGTTCGTCCATCCCGAAAGTGCAAAAGGCACACGAGGTGAATTACACATAAAGAATATAATCTCCCGCATCCGGAACGCGTGCGGCAGTACATTTGTTTCGCGGCCGGCGAACCGTTTTTGCCCGCTTTTTGTTTATGCACTCATAAACAGCGCGACACGCGCATCCGTCTCTGTTGCGACGGTCGCGACGAGGCAAATCACCGGAACATTTTTTTTACGTCGTCTTTGCCGGCGCAGTTAACTCGACACGCAAAGCGTCGGCAATTGCAAGTCAAATAAAAAGGCAAGTGCGTGCAGAGTGCAGGAGCGCCCGCGAGGAAGACGCGGTCGACACTGACGCACAACTTTGAGACGAGACGACGGCGAAAGTCAAACCGGATAGGGAGCAGGGCACGGCGGAAGCGAGGCACGCGTAAGGGTAGGTTTAATTTGGTTAAGTAACAACCATCGTGAGAGGTTGGAAATATGGACACAGTCAAGACACGAAGTGTATTGACTTATGTCACTTTTATTTTCTCTGAACTATGTTGTTCTTTGGTCTTTTACTTTGTGGTTCATGGCAATTTGCGGTGCTTTACAAGTTTTATTTGTGTTCTTATCTTTTTTAACAACTTTCGGTAACATCGCTGGACAGTATTTTTGAACATAATTTCAAATATTTTTTTTTATAGATTGGCTTAAACTAAAATTTCAATTAAAATTTTTAAAATCAGTTTAATAATTTATGAGTTAATTTAACTTTATTTTTGGAAAAAAACAAGACGGAATTTTCAAAGTTATTAGACGCAATTAACAACTTTCATCGGCTGTATATTACAAAAAAAATTATGCAACAAAGTCAAATATGGTATTTATTTCCGGTTTTCAGGTTTGTAAACTTTTTTTTACAAAATTTCAATGAATATCTGTTTAAAAGATAAAACCGAATATAACTTGTGCACTTTCACAGACAATAACTTCAATATGGCAAATATATAAAAGCATTAGCTCGCATCTGGCTGAAAGCAAAAGTTTTACGCCTTCGTAAAAAAATTATTTTGTTTTGTTTTCCTGTCGGTGCGTGGCGCTTTTTACAACTTTTATACGCGCTTCACATCCGGTTCGAGCGCCATCTGCATCGATACTTAAACCCAATTCGGCGCGCATTGGAAAATAAAAGATGGTCATTATAAAATTTGACAGCGCGCCCGAAGAGAAGGGCGCGATATAAATTGCCCGCGATGTCGACGAGTTCACCAAGCGCAATAATTCCTTAATGGACAGTCGGAAGTTGACTTAAAGTTTAACAGTTATTAGCTTGTTGTGGCATCTGGGAAACGCGGGCGAATTCAGCGAGTCGGCTATAAAGTTTGATTTCATTATTTACTAACTGACAAAACATCGTTAAAGCTAAACCGGAGAATTTATTTCAAACAATGTCGGAATTTTCGGTTTTCTGTTTACAATTGATGACTTTTTTCACAATAAAATAATTTTTAGTGCCGAAATTAGTAAAATATACACACTTAGATATAATTTTAAATGGGACACAAACCGAAAGTGCAAATATTTAGAAAAGTACTTGACGACCATGAAAATTTTTAATCATTCTTCTAATTAATTTTACATCGTTGTTCAAACTCTTGAGAAATCAATGTTTTTTATATTAGTTTTGCAAATCACTTCTAATCAATAAATTTTATCCTACTTGACGTTCTTTATTGATGAATCCACCTTGCGTCGTATTCCAGTTACTATCACCCGGAGGTTGATTGCGTTATCGCGTCATGCGCATTATTCCGTTGTGCCGTTATTGTGTCACAATGTCGCGGCCGTAAAAATCAAAAGCTCGCGCATTCGATGGCGATAAAAGCTGACACTAAAGTGTGTTGCCGTGTATCGTCGAATGCCCGACGCCACGCCGAAGGGTGCCGATACGCATCTGGTAAACATAGAAGCCGGAATAATCTTATCGCCGCCCCAAACGGACGGATCCAATCAATCTTGCTTAAGAGAAAAAAGCGCGAATGTCACACGATGCGAAAGGCGTCCCGCGTCACTTTTAGAAGTCACCGAAAATACCCCTAAAAGTATCAATTGTTGGAGGGATGTTTATTCATGCTTGTTCGTCGCCTATACGTTTGTCCAAAGTATATGTTTAAGTAATGGTTTAATTAATTTTATTTGTCAAACTATCGCATTGTTATTGCATGCGGCGTACTTTTTGAAGATTGTGAACAGATGGCGTTAGTATACACTCAATCATATTAAAACACTTTATATTAATCGTTTAGTTTATTTTTTCTTTTTTGCCTATCTGTCGCTTTCAAGACCAGATTTGCCTGATTCCTGACGCTTTAAATTCGAAGCGTTGTTGCAAAAACCAAAACGAACCTAAAAGCGGTCCATAAACACGCGCGCCACGCAGAGAGGTACATTTTTAGTGCAGTTGTTAAGTCACTCCTCAAAACGTGTCTTGTATTTTGCGCCCTTTTTGCTTTTTGCGTACGTTTTCTTTATGCGCCCGCTTTCGATTCGGGAAACATCTATCCATCTATTGCAAGGTCGACACAAAAGTCGCCGTGGGGCGGAGAGCAGGCAAGGCGGGGAATCCCGGGTCGTACGGTCTTCTCTGACAATAAAAGCCTTCGTTCGTGCGTTGTCGAGTTTTACGAAAAGTAGTCAGAGGTAGAAGAAAGGGACATAAAAGAAAGTATTGCGTACGCGTCACGGTGGTCGGTAATGTAGAAGTCTAACCAAGGCCGAACGTAAAATGTTGAAAGTGAGAAAAAGCTAGTAAAAGGCAAAGTGGAAAGGAACGTGTTTCAAATATAAAAGCTCTTGTATTTGCAATATAATAAACTAGAATTTTTCTTTAACGTTTGCCTGTTGTGGGTCCGCAATATTTGATAATCGTAGGACATTCAATAGCCGGACTCAATATAGGTGAAAATGTCAGTTAAATGCAAGGAGAACCTGTTAATGTGCTTAAAAGAGTCACGGTAAACGTCTGATTACAGTCAACTATTAACATTTATTTTTATAGAGTTTAAAAAGTTTACAATCAAAACTTGTCATAAATTTTTGCGCCTGCTCAAAGTGTCAGTAGAGTGTCCGTCATTGTCAAGCCTAATGTTGGGAAGTGTTATAATTATACAAACCGTTTTGTTTTATTTTGCACCGGTGTAAAAATAAAATGCAAAAATTGTATTAAAAAATGCTTTTATGCTTCCACTGGTAAAAAGTGACACCCGGAAAAAACTTTGAAAACGCCGAAATTATAATAAATCTGCAAGTGAACAAAATTTATAAACGAAGTAAAATTATCACTCTTAAATGACAAAAAACAATTAACTGGAGGCATTAAAGACTTTAACAACATTATACACAAAATTATTTCACTATTGGAGAAATAATTATGTCGCGGCTGAGGTTAGAATCGACACCATTGGAGGACAAGACAAACCTTGAATGAACATTTAATTAGAACGACCACTGGAACACTGAACCTGTGATTTAAATTTAGCACCACATGGCAGAAATGTACCAAGATACTAGTGCTACATATAGATGTAAAATTTCATGTACCACACCAATATTGAAGTGTGGTGGCCCAACTGCTTGAGTGTCCGTAGTATCCTGTTGTCTACCGCGTTGTTGCAGGTATAAAACTCGATTTCTGCGCGTGGCACTTTTGTTTGTCTAATCACTTTTTTATGTGCTTTTAATTTTAAATTTTATGTTACACAGTATCAACATCTTGCAAACGAAAGATACCATCCAATCAGAAACACAAAAAATTTGTTTCAGAATCATTGCAAACCTAAAAGCAGAATCACATACACTAAGATTATGCTAATAAAATTAATTTTTAGTGCGTTTTAGTAAACGGAAGACAAAAATAAATTTTAATTCTATTTTAGCATAGCTGCGTATTGTAAATTTAATTATTTGGGGTATTTTTGCATAGGTCTTAATAAGTCTTTAATAAAAACATATCAAAATATTGCGACATATTTTCACCAATTGCTTTTTTCACCAATTATTCGCGTGCCCTAAATTAAAAATAAAGTATTTTATAAGATGACATAAGATCAAATTGATATATGTATGGGTCAAGACCCACGTGGTATGACAAATAGAATCAGAACATGTATTTTGGATGGCTTTATTATTTGAACGTAACACGTAGTGAAGTCGTGGTCCGGGTGGAACGGAATTTTGCTGCTTTTTTTGGTTTTAAAATGCCGTTCGAAAACGACATCCACGTTCTTAAAAACATACTTTTGCTGCTGCAGAGCGCTCTTTATATACTTTGATTTCGCGCCTTTTCGGTAGCGACCGTTGAGACGGTTCGAGAATTTCGAAGGCCGTCGCAACGGTTGGTAAAACGTTTAGACGCTGCGAAATGTGAAGACAGTTGGTGTTCGTTAGTTATAGCGATGCTGCTAGACCGCTACATAAGTATTCATTGTTGCATTACAATTGTTTATTCATAATAGTTTTCTGGTTACTAAATGCTATGTCGGTAAGTAGATATATCTTCCAAATTAAAATACGTTTGGAACTTGCAAGAATTTCTAGCGAAACGCAGGCACTAAACATCTAACCGTCGTCGAAATTTGACGTCGGTGAGACGTCCGATATCGATTGCGAAACGCTCTTCGAATATTCGATTATGCTGTACGGATTTTCGTTTAACGCTGCGCTGAGTTTTTTTACACAAAAACTTATCATCTTAATAATAGATGTCTTTTTAAAAGTTACCAAAAAAATTATTCTTGTTTTGTAAAATGGAGCTTAGAGAGACTTACCTGCATTTCATCTTTAATTGCTTTTGAAATTAAATTAAACTGACAAACCGCAGGTTGTCTTGGAAACCATTTATTTTCTTTCCACGTTTGAATATTTAAATTCTAACAAGTAGGGTCTAACATTCTAACATTCTATTTAACTTAAAATTAATTGTATATAAAAAAGTTGAATAAAATTAAAACCGGCAAAAGATGACGTAGATTAGTAAATATTTAAGAAAATTATTTTCAATAAATTTTTTCTATTTTTTATAATTTATTCTATCAAAAAATACCGTTTTTATAACCGTTTAGTTTAAACCGGAAAATCGATTGAGATATTTACACTTCTTTACCTCTGCGCAAAATGTATGCCTCTGTGAATGATGTTAACATTTAATTTTGCAGCGAATTTATAATTATCGGTTGCATGTTATGAATTGAAATCAGAAAACCGGAAATACTTAAAATAGATATAAATCAAAATCCAATCCTGATTGATTTTTGCTACTTAGTAGCGCGGCGCATAATAAAATATCCAATATTCCGCTCTCCAAAGCCGGCGATGCCTCGACTGACGCATCGTTGCAACGCGATTGTCAATTAGCCGCGGCTAATTGACTGATTGCGTCGAAATTTGTTGCGCCCGCTCGCGCCGAAATAATCATTGGCACTATTAGCCGCTCTATCCATCACGAGCGCACGGCCGCGCCGAAAACTAATAACGATCGCCGAATAATTGATGAATTAATTACGCGTTAATTGAGATTTAGTTATGCGGCTGCTAATTATCGAATAATAACATTTAACTGCGATATTATAATCTATTTTGGAAGCGGTTCGATATCAATCTAGGTTTAGGGAGTGCAGTGATTTTGTTTTTTTTCTTGCGCATGCGCATCATGTAATAGTTTTTTTATTTTTACAACTGATTGTAAGCAGAAAGCTATTAGTTATTAACATTATTGGATAGATTTTTAATTTGTCAAAGCGCGCTTACAAAAAAGTGCAAAACATAAAACAAAGAAAAGCGGCGCAACTACCCCCACCCTAATTTCCGCAACATATTAATTACAAATTGTACGCCACATTTTACTCTGTAGAAAATTAGCTTACTTTGAATAAATAGATAAATAGAATAGATAGATAGATTTCTTGAAGTTTGCACTTCCATGCAGGGGTGCAAATAAAACATCTAAATTTTCAAAAATTTAAATTTCATAACATTCCTACAACGTTTCTAGAAAAAAAATTTACAAAATTATGTTTCTTATACTGCGCCTTCCCAACCCTGGAATCCTTAGTATTCTAGTTACGCTCTGATGCATGAAAATAATATCTCTTGTCGTCGAGGATGCATCCTTCGACGTAATTACGTTCTCCTCCGCCGCTCGGCGTAAACCGCGCCGAGTTATTCACCGTATCCGGCGCTGTTGTCTATTGTCCGTTTTTCATTTTCCATCTTTTCCCGCCGACCCGGCGCGCACCTCTTGCAGTTTTAATAAAATCTAACTATAATTTACGGCGACCGCCTTTCAGTCAACCAGGGGACACAGACACTCAAGTACACAGACTAGCAATCATTCCCTCGCCAATTTATTGCCAAAGGGAAAAAAATTGGTTATCGGTTTATTAAGAGCGCGAGGTATTTGACGCGTTCAAATTTGGCACTGTATTTCATTGTGATATATTGCGTTAATTTCATCCTGACCGGGGAGCGCCCCCGAGAGGCAAGAGTGCATCTGGGGGCAAATTATTGAAAGTTTATTCAAAAAAAATCTGTTGAATTTTTCGTCGCCCTAGAGCGGCCATTATTTGATTGCCCTAGAGTGCAATTTTCAATAACAAATATTATATTGTTAGAAAAATTATATTTCCGATTTTCTTTGTTTGAAACGTTTGTTTTTCTGATCATCTTACAGCCGGAAAGCGTTTTTTTTGCATTTGGGCCTTAATAATGTTCAAAAACATTTTTTTCTGCAAATATCAATATTTCCATTTAATTTCGTCTTTACCTATTTTTTGGTTTACTTCTCAATGTGATACTTTTGTATATATGTAAACACTTTACAGTTCTAGAGCGTTAATTTTTTTGGGCTCTAGGGCCACAATAATAATTGGTAGTTTTTCCTATTGTATTGTAACGTTGAAGTGGCTGAAGGCCGAGTGGCGCCCCCAGACGCCAGTTTGTGAAATACTTTTTTAAATATTTAAATTTGAATTGTTTGTGGCGCTACGCGTCGATCGGAGACAATCGGCGCGTCGAATGATTTTTATAGTTAACTTGTTGCGAGAACGTGAGGAGAACAGAGAGTCTCACATCAGCCACCTGCGAAGCAAGTTGCCTCGGCTAAGGTTGTACATCGAAATAAAGAGTGAGATCTTTGGATTCCGCAATTCCGAAATGGCGCCCAAATATTATTAAGTGTTATGTGTTAATTCACCCGTCCATCCTCCACGCTGCGGTCCTCCACTGAGCTACGGGGGGCCGCAAATGCGGTACGCTTTGGCGGATTCGGCAGCCAAGGTGACAATCGTAATGTTTTCCCGTACCATTATAAATATGAATTGATTTTTTGATCATCTTACAGCCGGAAAACGTTTTTTTTGCTTTTGGATCTTAATAATTTTCACAAACATTTTTTTTCTGCAAATATCAATATTTCTATTTAATTTTGTCTTTACCTATTTTTTTGTTTAATCCTCAATGTGAAACTTTTGTATATATATATAAACATTTTACAATCCTGGAACGTTAATATTTTTGGGTTCGAGGGCCTCAATAATAATTGGTAGTTTTTCCTATTGTATGTATAAAAGATTTATTTATTATAAATATAAATTGTTTCACAGAATTTTTGTTCTACGGCCTTAATTTAAATTTTTTTACATTTGTATTATATTTAACTATTTGTTTTCTTTGATCCTTTAGGTGATTTATGTCCCAGAGTTTTTCTCAAGACCAAGCGGGACGAAATGAAATAAAAATTAAGTTTTTTATCGATCTCCGCTGGAATTGCTCTGGAGCAAAAGTCAAAACGAACCGATTTATACGCCATAATGCCATTTCGGTGTCGCACACACTTGTCTCTGACCAGACAACCCAACGAGCGCAAAAAGCTTCCTCGTCTCGCCGCGTCGAAAACGAAACAAGTCGTCCGGCGCATTTTGGCGCGTTAATAAAAAGAAGGATTTTGATGAAGCACGCGTAGGCAACTGAAAGCCGCCGACGTTTTAGGGGTGGTGTCGCGCGCGCGATGCGGCGCTCGGGCGTTGGCGACGGCGGCGTGGATGTGATGCGGCGGCGGCGAAATGAAAATGATTTATGCTCGGCGCGCGTCGCCAACGTTTATCTATTTACGATTCGCAAAGCTCCGAGCTGGAGCGCTCGATGCTTTCTCGTTTTCGGACGGGCGGCAGCAACGATAGCGAGGCGAGAGTGCAAAAATAAAAAAGGCGTCATTAGCTCCGGTGCCAAGAACCGACAACCAAGACCGCCGTTTAAGGGTTGGCCGGAGCGCAAGTTTTTTTAAGTGGGATGGTTTATGCCTGGGCTGCGGACGTGACGTTACAGAAATATGAATTGTACACGGGGGAAGATAATCAAATAATTCAGCAATATGGGGCGGTGCGCGTGACGCCGACAGGGACGCGGAGGCGCCGGGCACTTAGATATTTTAAAAACATAAACTTTATTTTTTATAGCTGAATTTTACATTTATGATCACAAATTCAATTTTCAATAATTTTTTTACTTGTTTTGCTGAACGTCTTATAATTTTCTTTTAAATTGTAATTCTAGAAAGAACCATTAAAATATTTTATAGCCAAAAATAAAATAAAAATTCAAAAATCAATATTATTAAAAAAATGTATACTCCTACACGTTATCGACAAATTTTATGTTATGTCATACAGAAAACCCAAATTTAACGTAAAATATTAAAGAGTTAAAGCAAAGGGATAGATTTAAACTTTCAAGAATCTGTTAAGATAGTCAAATAATTCAGCAATATGGGGCGGTGCGCGTGACGCCGACAGGGACGCGGAGGCACCGGACACTTAGTTATTTTAAACACATAAACTTTATTTTTTATAGCTGAATTTTACACTTATGATCACAAATTCAATTTTCAATAATTTTTTTTACTTGTTTTGCTGAACGTCTTATAATTTTTTTTGAATTGTAGTTTTGTAAAGAACCATTCAAATATTTTATAGCTAAAAATAAAAAAAAAATCCAAAAATAAATATTATTAAAAAAATTGTATATTCCTACACGTTATCGACAAATTTTATGTTATGTCGCACAGAAAACTCAAATTTAATGTAAAATATTAAAGAGTTAAAGCAAAGGGATAGATTTAAACTTTCAAGAATCTGTCACCTTTCTCTTATATTTGCCAAGAAAAAAGGGCTGCTTTTGCCGCTCGACGTTGAAGATTCGTTCCACTTCGCGACGACGATTTTATCCCACAAGTCTTTCAGGCGGGGCCGGCGAGAAATAATACGGTCGGTCCATTGTGCTGGCGTCCGGTGATCTTTTTCGCTTCATATACGTCGCATTTTGACAAAGAACAGCGCGAATAACTCTATAAAATTAAGTCGACCCTTAATCCATTTTTCATCGCTTCTTAAAATCCGGAAAACCGAATGTATGATATTGCACAAGATTGCACGGAATTGTACGGAGAAAAACACATAATACAAAAAATTTTTAAAACATTTTTTAACTTAGTTAAAATTTACTTTGTAGTGCTGGTATGTGGTCAACACCTGGTTGACATTCGTACCAGAATAAAAACTACTTCTACTACTACCTACGAATATTTTTTTAAACATTTTTATCATTTTTTACCGCGTGTCGACACATGGTCGATACTTGCATCGTGAAATAGTAGTACTTTTATTTCAAAATAAATGATTCAGATATGTTACAGATGTCGTATGCAAACTTGCGTTTTATTTAACCTTCATATGCAGTCAGAAAGGTCAAGGGAGTGAGCGGAGCGCAAAACGTGATAATTATCATTACTTCAAATTGAGATAGCTTTGGACAATTGGCCGGGATTGGGCAGCAGTCATAACTGCGTCTGATCGTTGGGAACAATAGCCGGCTCCGGGTTCCAGGAGAAAATCAAGGATTACGTCAGTGAGGAAGTTATAAGCTTCTATTTATCACCCGATTCATGCAATAATTTTTTTATGTGCCAATTTATTTATTTGGATTTTAAAATGTTTTGATCATGTTATAAGTCAACATTACAAGGATTATGTGGCGCATTGCGCTGGGACATCGATAATTGATGTAATGGTCGTTGTACACAAGCAAATGGCGTTGCAGGAGTGCGCCGAAAGCGGGCGGGGCGTAAAACAAAGCGCGTTACACGCCGCAACACAATAGCTTACCTCAACTGTTGTCGATGGGGCAGTGCGGATGGCACGGTTGTGCCTAAAATTCCATTCGGTTTTCATTTTATAGCGGATAATCCTTCCAATCAGCATTAACCATTATACAAGCAATTATTGCCAGCTTATGATAATTTAATAATTAGCTAATGATAAAATATGCATCTCTCAATAACTTAATTTACATCATTTTTATTACTAATGTTTAATACAAAACAAAATTAATCCTGGCGTCTCCACTCGTAAGCAACAATGAAACTACGTTTGAGAAAATTGGTTCTCTTTTTTTATTTTTAAATTTAAGAAAAATTAAATTAAATAAAATAAGGGTGTTTCAAAAATATTAATTTTTTTTTAAATTATCTAAAAATAGTGGTTGAAGGTATGTTTTTGTAAAAGGTTGCTTGTATTTACTACAATAACATATTTTAAAACTTGCCAAGGGTTGTACCTTGATTGTGTGGCAGTGTTTGATCACCGACAATGGTTTTGCGCCCTTATTGCCGTGCGCAGCATGGCAAACATGTCATTTTGTCATTGCATCAACAAAACGATAGTTTAATCTTGTTGACGAAGGTTCGCCAAGCTGCCACAAAGGCCGTCTCACCATGGCACAGGCAAGGCGTCCAACGAGCCGTTCGCGTTCGACCGATGCTTTTGCGCCACGCCGCGCGCCCTCTTTTGCTCTCCCTCCCACCCTCCGCGTTTTTGCTTCTTTTTTGCGCCCGCCAAACGCACACGCGGGCGCATATTAAATAACGCTTTGTGCGTGCTGCCTTAAAACTTTTCCAGAAACGTTAGTGAAATTTATGATTTGCGTCGTTTAGATCATTCGCAGGTATAAATGTCAAGGGGCGTCAAAAGTTGCGGTTTTGACAACCGATGCGAAAACTAAGGCGAACGGGATTGGAAAATTATGTGAAAAAAATAAACTCTTAAAAAACTTATATTATACGTATTTTATAATTTATTTAACAAAAATACTTAGCGCATCTACTTCTAAAAGTAGGTATAAACATTTTAAAAAACAAAATTTTTGATTTACTTGTATTGGAATTAATTTAAATGTATAAACAATTTTTTTATTTAAAAAAAATCTTTTGAATTTAAAATGTAACAATTAATTTCTTGATGTATTTGTTGTGTATGTATTTTATTGTAATTAAAATTTGAAAAATTTATTTAAAAAGTTTAATTTAAAATTTACGTTTTAAAGTTCATCTAAAATAGTACATATTAAAAACAAAAAATACCCGGTGCTTTAACTAATAAAACGCCATACAAAATAACAAAAACAAAAAAATGACGTACAATGTTAGTTGTAAGTATAATTATAGTTGCAACTTGAATCGTGGTAACAGCGTACATTGCACATTGTACATCCGCTATAAATAATGTTCTGCGTTGTATTCAATTAGAAACGTCGCAACGGAAAACGTTTCCTTTCACAGGAGGTTTCAGCGATCTCGCACGTCTTTTGCACGAGGCAAGCGAGACACTTGCCAAACACGCCGAGACCAGAAAAGCGGAAACAAGCGCGCGGCTCGCACAATGCGCGCGGCGTAGGGTCATATAAATAAATTCAAGCATAAATCCAGAAAGTGTGACGAGTATAATGGCGCCTGGAGACGGCACTCGAAGACGCTGCGAACGGGGTAATGGTGGAAGGGCAGCGCGGCGTAAAAGGGAAGTCTGCAATGTCGTTGCGCGTGTTGCGTGTGAGAAGCGCGTGGGTGTTCGCATTTGCTCAGGCGGGCGCGCGTTCGCTTGGCACCCGTTCTTTCCGCACTTCCGTAAGCATCGTTTCCGGTACATTTATCTTGTTTCCGAGCCATATTCCGTCGCTATCGGGCGCGCTTATCACTTCCTCTTCGATTACCACACGCTTATTATACTCTCGTTTAAAGGCGTTGACGAAGAAACCGGAAAACCGGAAAATCATATCCGNAAACAAAATAGAAAAATTAAATTTGGAAAATTAAATATTTGCTAACTAGATAAAAGAAACCTTATAATAGTGATAGACTTAACATTTTAGAAAACTAGTATTGAGAAATATTGTGATGATGGTTGAAATTTTTATTTAAAAACTTGACAACCAAAAACTCACAAAATTCAACATCCGAAAAACTGTATAATACTGTGAAATGTGACAGAGATTTGTTAAAATAAGTTAGTTACGCTGAGATTTCAGTAGTATATTGTTCTGCGATTGGGTTGCACCTAGTCCACGGCCAATCAAGGACTAATTTAGTCCGAAATCCATCTCAAACCGGAAGTACGCACAATAGATCTGTGCCTGGCCGTTGTTGTCCTCCGACGCCTGCAATATGCTTGTCGGCACGAACACGCGTCGCTTTGGGCAAGAACAAACAATGCAGGGATAATATCAACGTTTCGACCGTTCCCGGCGTTCGGGCAACAAGCATCTTGTTGCGGCAGTCAACGTCAAATTGATGGTGTGATAATAAAAGCATTGTGTAATTCAATCAGTTGGGAGTTAATAATATAATTGGATATTTATTGACAACAAGAGAAAGCAAACTGTGAGCTGTCAGAAACAGGCGGGAAGGAAATCGATAGAAAAACACGAAAAACTGGAAAACATTTTTCAACTGCATGTCTTGCCTGTCAACTATTTTTGAGCGCGTCCGTGAAGCTGTCAGGGCTGTCGGACGCGGGGTCAGTGATGTATCGCAATTGGCGGTATTCGCTCGTTGCCCGGCGCCTCCACGTTTGTCCGAAGAGATGCTGGTATGAATCGATCTGTTCCGCCGCCAGCTTTTGCAGGAAACAAATAAATTCAGCTGTTCGCAGGTAGAATAAGGCAACATTGCAATATTCAACGTTTTCGTTTGTTGTTTTGGGAACAATTCAAGAAAATTTTGTAAAACATTGCCGCGAGATAAATAACAACGTGTATTTCATGTTTATTTATTGTCGGGGGCGGTTGCAAATTTAAGGGGTTTGAAAAACGACAACGAAAATACGAATCAAAATTTTATTCTTTTTTGTGCGTTTCTGTACATTGCACCGTATACTTTGCACCTTATCATCACTTGTATTTTCTAGTTGAGAACTTTTACAAGAATGTGTAGGTTTGCTTGTTAATCGGAAGGCAAAAATTGTTAAAACAGTTGAAAAAAATTAAATATTTTTACATTTTCTGAATAGCACACAACATGTCGATATTAACACCTTCTAGTAAACAAACGATGCAAGTTTGTAGTGTAAAAATATTATCCTTATTTTTGTGGCCGCATTGAAATTGTCGCAAAATTGTTGTTTTGAGGCATTACTTAAAAAACACAGAATATTTGTCGTTTTTGCTTGAGAACGGGATTGCAACAGTACTGCAGGATTGGTTTCACCCCCACGCGGCATGTCGTCCTTGCTACGCCGAGATTATGTAAACCAGGATAAGCCGACCGCGGAAATATGTTACTCCCGTCGGCCGACAGCCGAGAAAATCTACAAACTTCTGTTTCACCTTGCTAAATCTACTTTTTCAATAGAACAAGAAACAAATTTGCAGTTTGATATGTTAGGTTAGGTGAGGTTAAATAAGGTTAAATTAAGTTAAGCTATCTTAGGTTGACTTATATCGGGTTTCTAAAGGTTCCTAACGTTTAGTAATAAGTAATGAGCGGTGAAACTAAACATTTTTATTTTAAATTTCTTTTATAATTGTATCTTTTTTATTGTTAATATTTGTAACATCTAAAAAACCTTCACAGTTGGTTCCTCGATTTCTTTGAATCTAGGCCAGACAATTTCTAGCAAAGGGTCATGGACGAACTGGTTAACCGCTGAGACAAAATCAATATCAATAGCGGGGAATACATAATTAATAAATTATTGTCATATTTGATGAAAACATTTGAATTTTTAATTAAAATGATACAATTAATTTAAATTTTCCAATCTTCATTTAAAATCACAAAAATGTGGATAATAATACAACAATTTGCGCAACTGGGTTTTCTTATCTCTATTAATTGTAAAATAACAGAAAAACAATAGACGTCAAATGTTTATTTTTTAACACAAAAAAATCAACAATGCATAATATTCCTCTAGAAAACCCATTGATATATTGTAATTTGCGTAATTTTCCGGCATTTTCCGCAGAATGTAATTCGTAGATTAGGCAAATGGCGCGCGCAAATTAACCCCCATGCAAATGGGCTTGCGACAGCGCCGATGCGGGAGATTTTGCGGCGCGACGCGCGATGTTTTCCATACGGCCATAACCGATCGTTTGCGGCGAACGCGCGCGGTTCGCGGGGGCGGCGTGCGCGAGACGCGCGCTCCGTGTTTGCACGCGCCCGCCGCCAGCATCCGCAACGCGCGTGTGCATTATTCAGATTATGCCCGCATGGCGTGGCGTGCGCGCGATCGCCGCCGCTCGCACGCGTCCCTTCGCATGCATATTGAATGACGGCGTCGAGGGCGGCGGCGCGCCGGCGATTCGGCAGCGTTCGCGGCCTTAGCGTTGCCAAAGCGTTGCGCCGTCGCATATTCAATGCCGGTTCTCGTGCATGTCTGGGAAAAGTCGGGGGAGTGGTTGTAAACATTGCGACACGACGAGTAGTTGAGGTTATGTTACGGCAGGTCATGTTTGGAGAGGTTAAGTGAGGTTACGTCACTTTTGGGAAACTTCGACCAAAATAGGTTGCGTTACATTGGGTTGGATAGACGTTAATCAAATTTGGGTTACATTAGGTTATATTAAGTTAGACTAGATTAAAACTAACAGCAAATGTTTGGTTAGGTTATGTTAGATTAGAATATCTTAGTTGTACATAAAAATATGTTAGGTTTAATATTTGTTATTAGATAAGTTATGTTAGGTTGGGTAAAGTTAGGTTACAGTAGGTCAGTTAAGATTAGGTTAGGTTATGTTAGATTAGAATAGCTTAGTTATTGTACATAAAAATATGTTAGGTTTAATATTTTTTATTAAATAAGTTATGTTAAGTTGGGTAAAGTTAGGTTAGATTAGGTCAGGTGAGACTAGGTTAATTTAGGTTAGATTAGGTTATAACAGGTTTGCTCGTGTTATATTCACTGAAGTTATGCTAGGTTAGATAAAGTCAGTCTAAAATAAATGGATTATTCTTCCAACCGGAATTTGATCTACTGCATTCAATGTCGAGGCGATTGTGTCAATTCCTGCAGATATATGCAGCAGGAATTTGCACAGAACGATCATTATTGAAACCATCAGACAATTTTTTTCTCTATCTTTCTCTCTCTCTCTCTTTCTGTGTCTCGTTTCTGCAATCCGACCGCAGGTCAGAAACGGCGCGTCCTGCAGCGGAGCGTTTGAGAGTGCGGCGATGGCGGCGGCGGCGTGCGCGCGCATCGCTCGCGCACTGTTTGCATATTAACCAAATTATGGTAATGCAATTAGCGCGCGAGTTGGGCGCCGAGCGTCGACGGTGAAAATCCGGCGGCCACCCGTTCGCACATTTTCATTAAGAGCCGCGGCCGCCGTTACCGACGTTTGGCGCGCCGCCGTCCGTCGGCCATCGGGAGGAGCCTGCGGCGTCGATGGCAGGCTGATTTTGCGCGCACCGCGATATGATCCGCGCCGCCGCCGCCGCCGCCGCCCGCAGGTTGCGCGACCGCGAGTATTCATTTCGCGGCGCGCGCGCTCGGACGCACCGCAACAAAGGTGGAATTTACACACGCGGACGCAGCCGCCCGCTCTAAATGAATATCAACGTCGGCGGGCCAATGGGGAGGTGGCGTGCGTTCGGTCGGGCGCCATATTTCGTGTCCGGCGCGCCGCCGCTTGACAATTCGAACGCGATTTATTGCCGGCGTTAACACTCGACTCGCCCTGATTAGATTGCAGTTTTTTGTTTCGTAAACGCGACAGAACCGTTTATCATGCGTCTAAATTTAGGTATGGAATGGGTTGTGAGAGTTTCACGAAGATATTGTAGGTTAGAGCTGGAGTTAACCTTCAAAATTTTAAACTGTTATGTATTTAAACTTTTTCACAAACATGCTCAACTAATTGTAAGATATAATTGAATTATGCAAAAAAAAAAATATTTATTGGTTAGTTTACTTACATTCACATTCACTTTGTCATTTTTTCTATTTGCACTGGTAAATTTGAACGTGCAGAATAATTTTTTGTTTTAAGCATGATCTTGAAAACTTAGATCACATACTTTTTAAGAATGGTACAGCTATGTTTTAAATATACTTTCTAAAATGTATCAAAACGTAGTTTTTTAAATGTAGCAGTGACTTCTTGCCGTTTCATTGACAAATTTATTGAAAATATTGTTTCAAACTAACAATAAATCAAACCTCAAAATTGGTATGAACGTAACAATTTATAAATCATTTTTAAAACGTCTATCACTTTTAACCATTATAAAATGTTAAAAGGTAAAAGTAAGCTTAGAATTTTTATTTGTTATTTTTTCACCAAATTTTTAAATATTTGCACGTTTTTCATGCGGAATGCACTTATTATTCTAGACCAGGACATACCCAAAAATATTTCAGTGTTATTAGTTTTGTAATATTGCAGTCCACATTCTGTCCATGCAGGACAATACTTGATTGAAAATTACTTGATTAATAAACGCCTGCAAAGTTAACCACGCTAGGGATTCAGCCACGCTTTGGTCCATACGGATTAATATGGGAAATTTTTTAAATGCACCTTGCGGGAAACTATGGTGAATATGCCATCTTTTAATTTTTAAGATTTGACTTTATTTATTTGGGACTTTATTTAAAATATTCAATAATTTATAATTTTTAGACATTAATTAGATAGAAATAAAAAGTTACTCAGAAACAAATACAAAATTGTCCACAGATTTGTTATATTCACTCTATATAAGGATTGATTTGGAAGGTATTTTTAAATTTAGAATGTACAATGATCACAACTATTGCGATTGGCCCCATTGTGTGGCGTGCGGACGATGGAACCAATTTCGAGACGCGGCGCGACACTACGCCATAGAGCAACGCCGTTATGCCTAAACAGCTCAGGTACCGATTCCCAAGTCCCAAGTTGCTG
>JAODGE020010403.1:0-10362 GCA_027574965.2 Ecitophya simulans
ACCGTAATAAGACATTAAGCGAACGCGACTATGACCTAATAAAAGCAAGCCAAATCGAAGCGAAGCGGGCGATTTCGCTAAATAGTTGATAAAACGACGGGTGGGCTCGGCGCGGACCTTCGCCAAATGATAAAAACGAAATTATAGCAATTTTCGGCCATTTTACGATCTTCCTCGCCGTCGTCTCCGGCGTGCGGCGGGTAAAACTCGTTTTGGCCCGTGCGCGACTCGAAAATATTTGCAAACGACGACGAACGCGCTAAGCAAAGGCGAAATATGCTCGGATGCGATCGGTGAATTAACTAAATCGCAACAACACGCAAATAAACAACACGAAGCGCGAGTCTGAGTCGCCTTCGAGCACGTTTCGTTTCGCGCATGCGCCAACAAAAGACCTACTTAGACATCGCAGTAATAGTTTAGAAGTAATTTTTAAGCCCAATCAATTTTGAAATATTATTCGAACGCTTGCGCCGTATAGAAAATATGTTATTTTACACAAATGACACAGGAAACGACTCCATTTGGACGCGACTAGAGCCTAATTAATAATTATTGATATGATTCGTCGCGTATGTGGTCTGTTATGTCAGTTTCTACGAGCGTTTTGTCGTCTGTTAATTTAATTAATTGGAATTTCGCCGAAGGCGATGCGAACAAACTGCGCCCACTGTTTTTATTGTGAATGGCGCTTGTTAGTTGTTGTAATCGTCGACAATATCGATAATAATAACGCGAGCAATCGCGACGTTCGTGAACCTTTGCCCGCCACACTGCGCAGCCGCAATAAATAATAAGTTATTAATTAACCGAAACCCGATAACGTCAATTCGATGCAATTGCAAGCACTAGGCGCGCTGTGACTTGTGCCGCGATGCCAACGAGCGACGTTTTCGATGTTCGCTACGCCGAAGGAATCAAAAAGCGACCGGCGGCCAGTTCAATAAACCTTATTGCGCGTCGTGGCCCTCGTGCGAAGGTCGTGCGAGCGTTTTTCGAGCGTCCTTGGGATGCGCTCGGCGCGCATCGCACTTAAGTCGCTTTGACGCCAAGGTCTTGCGCGCGTTTTTTATTGAGCAAAGGGTTTCTGTGCGTCATTGAAGTACAAAAAAACAACCTTCGGCGTCGATGCGCTCAACTGCACAACCCTTGCAAGTTGTCGGTTTATTGCCAAAAAATACGCAATAAACGGCGCGGGGCGCACACGAGACGCGCTGAAAAGGGTTCGTTCGAATGGTTTACGACGAGCAATAGGCATGCAACCGTTAAAAACGTTTCGGGGCCTCGAGGCGACGCCGGAAAACCGCTAGGTGCAAAAAATTCCGCAACTGTTGCTCGCCTTCAGTCGCGCCTCAGCTTCTTCCGGGCGCAAATCGTTCGCGGCGCGCTCGCGTTTCGTGCGCGGCCGAGAAAATTACCGCGATAATTACTCACTGATTAACGAGAGGACGCACAGGTGACACGCGTTTAAGTGGGAAACGACCGCGCGAGTTTCCCGGATAGGACGGCAGGTTTAACGAGCGTTTACGCCGAGATAATTGGACCGTTCGAGCGCCCATCAAATGATAATACCGGTAATTATATTCGTTTCAATTATAATCTTGCTTTTTTTTTTATCGTGCCCCACACTTCCGCAGTATCGACAGCGCAAACGAAACGAAATACTCACCGCCGAGGTCCGCGTTTCGGGCCCCCGATGAAGTGTTATCCTTTTTCGGTTCGCATCGCCTGGATTTCGAACGGTCGTTCGCACAATCACACTCACACCGCGACACACGCGCGCGACACACCTGGAACAAAACAGAATACGTTAATTACGCTCCGCGCACCGCAATTAATGCTAATTTGTTTGTGTAAAAACCATCATTTGCGTTGCACCTTGAATTACGACAATTAGAGTCGTTCCAAGCCATTTCCACGCGTCTTTCAGTCGTTTCGACTGCAATTACGCTAACTAGACGCATTAAACTATTAAAAAGCGTTTCAATTCTTATAAATGCCGCAATTCATTTATCTAAGTGAGCAATAACGTTAATAATGTAACATCTGACAATTTATTAGCGAAAATTCTGAGATCAGGAAAATGTTGATGCGACCAAACATCGTCTTAGGTTGTTCTAGCGATTGTTTGATGTTACGATCTTCGCGCATCAGATGATTCACGCACTGATAGATTAATTAGGCGTTAATTAATGAATGCAGAACGAGCATAACTACGGATGCGCGCTGGGCGAGCAGTAAAAGTCGAAATGATCTTTTAATGGCGCGGATTGTTTGCTATGCGCTCTGGCGCTTTTATGAATTCATGATTTACGCATCCTAGAGGACTAGAGGAAGCCTGCCATCCGCGGCTACCAGCAGCCCGAGCGCCGTTTTACGAGCATAATAAAGTCATTCCGAAGTGTGTGCGCCGTTCGATGCGCATGCGCGCGAATTCGAGCGAAGGCAACGCATCGGTAACTGTAACGCGCGCTGTTTGGGCGCGAACGGAATGAAATTAAAATGTCCGACAATATGTTGCGCCCGAGGCAGAGGCGCAGGCGCGCGCGCCGCACGCGGAGGGGCGCAGCGCTTTCGGCCGCGCGCGGTCCTCCTAAGCATAATTTATATTGCAGACGCGACATTACGATACAATGTAATACTTCTCGGGCGGCGGGCCGGGTGCGCGCAATATGAAATTCGCTTAAGATTCCGCACGTTGCAGACAGCGTTGTCTGACGCACGCGGCGCGCAATAAGTCGCGACGAAATTTAATCAAAATTGAAAACACGCGTGCGCGAACACGTCGCACAGTCACCCCTTTGCACATTTGTCAAAAATTTAATGCAGCGTTATTGTTTATAAAGAATATCTCGACTGATATTAACACTAGACAAAATTGGTTTGTGTCAATCGAATCCACGTTAATTTTGCCTCGATTTAGCTACTCTTTTGCACATTTACCAAAAATCGAATGCAATGTTAAATTAGTGGAACAATATTGTGGAAAATATCAACACTAGACGAAATCGGTTGGTGTTATTTAAAACTACGTTCAATTTGCGTCGATTAGGTTAGTTTAATTTGATTTTTATTTTATGCCATTTTTTGCCAAAAATCGATTGCAATGTTAAAATAGCAAAAAATTATCTCCACTAATATTAACTCTAGGCAAAATTGCTTAGTACCATTTGAATCTACGTTCAATTCTGAGTCGATTAAGCTAGTTTAATTAGATTTTCTTGGTTTTTACTACAACAAATCCTGCTTTGTTGTGAATAGAATTTATGTACATAATTTTTTCGAAAATTTAGAAGGCTATTTTAGAAGAATTTAAACCTTTTAGAAATTTTCGTCAAGTCAAAGATTTATCTAGATTTATAAATTCAGAGTGAAGTTATAAAACGCAAACTTTCACGTTCGTTTTTCTCAACCAACCATTTGATATGTCATCAAGTTTTAATATGTTTCCTGGCATTCGATTAAGTTACAGCAAAAACGGCTAGATACTGCTGCAAGGCATTTCAAAACCACAAACCGCATCGACCGACCGCATCCAAAATCGGCAGATCAGCAGCAAGCCCGCTTTACCCATACCTGCAAAAGGAATTAACGCGCCTCACTAATTACCTCGATCTGTTCACACAAAACGCGTTCGCGCCACGCAATCGTTGCAATGGAAAACGTGATAACATAGACAAATTAGTTCGTTAGATAAAGCGCTCGACGCCGCATGCCAAAGCAAACTGCTGACTTGTTAATCGCAATTAAGCCGCCGCGCGCGATTAAAACTTACAATTGCGCAACGAAAACAAACTCGCGATTACATGCGACTAATCGTTTGTCATAATGTCTGGATAAAAGTGATCGAAGCGAGCGGTTCGAGTAAAGTTCGCATTATCTCTCGCCGGAGACTCGCGCGTTCGATCCGAATTACGCGTTTTCGCCGCGAATTGATAACGTTCGGCCGCGACATTCGCGCGACGCCGCGCGATTCCAGTGTCCTGTCGCGGCGCGCAAGGACCCTTTCGCTCCAGTCGGACGCGCGCGTTCTGGAGGCGTGCGGCGAGTTTAAAAATACGCGCCGCAACAATTCTAAAATAAAACGCGCCTTTCGCGCGCGGCGGCGAATTTCGCGCCCGCCGTCCGCGCCACCGAAGTGTCAGAATCGCAATCCCGCCGCCGGCTCGTGCGCGTGCACGCACAATGGCACGCTGCATTTTCACCGGCATACTCATGCTCGCCCTGCTGTACGTGGTCGCGCTGCTCCTGCAGAGGAAGTTCGACTATCTGCGTCTGAACGCCGCCGGCGAGCAGTAGGCTCGAGCCTCGAACGATTTTCCTATTCAAACGTGAGTAAACGCCGACTGTCGGACATTTCGACCAACAGGAGGACGGTCGGTCGGTTGCGCTAAATTGCGACTTTTAAGCGCGCAGGAAAGTCAGAATTACTCGCGTCGCGTAGTCGTATTGATTTTTCCACCCGACACATCGCGCCCTCCGAAACGTCGTTGTGGGTGTCTCCGCTCACGTGTCCGTTTAATTTTCGCCGGCGACTACGCCGCCGGTGCGTAGCCGTAGGTCGTAGTCGTAGTTTTAACGTAGTTGCATGCGCCGATATATATATATACACGTTTATATATATGTTTTTTTTATCTCGTCGGCCGTCTCGCACGCCCACGCGTCGACCGTCCAGTTATGCAAAAGGCGTCGAAAGGCGCAAAGTGCCTCAATCGCGCGCACAAGAAGACCAAAACGCCGGAACAGGCGTACGACGCGTGCGATTATTTTACGGACGAAGTTAATTATTTAATTCTGCACAAAGGTTAATTAGTAGTAAATCAGAACATATTGCAAAAAAATGCACTTTTTTGGGTTGCGGGGGCGGGATATGATTAACTTTTGGTGTATTTGTTAATTGTTAATTTTTTGGGGGGTTTCAGATGCACGGGAAAAAGCCAGGTTGGACGTGCACGCCGCGCTCAGGGATGCGGTCAACGAGGGGGACGCGAAGGCGCTCGACGAGCTCGTCCAGACTCTCAGCAAAGATGCCGAACTGATAATAAATATGGCCCCTAGCGGGGCCAACACACTTTTGTACACGTGAGTATCGACGTGAAAATCTACTTCGTGTCTCAAACACACACTAAATAGAAAACTTGCAGGGCGATTTTAAGATCGTTGTTACGAATTTACTTACTTGACACGCCCAGTTGAATATGTTTTTGAAGGATTCTCAGATGCTTTGTAACGATAAACCACAGAATTGGTTGAAGTCCAAATCATCACGATTCGCTACACTAAATTCTAGTAATTTCTAACCTAAAACATTAAATGCCTTTATATTCATTAAAATAGTAGACGACTTTATCTAATTTACTCACTTAATAAGCCCGTTCCACTTTTTGAAGGCTTGCTTCAGTAACCTGTAACAAAAAACAACAAAATTAGCTGAAATCGATGCCATAATGTTTTTCTACCATAAATTCTAGTTACTTCTAACCTACAAGTACTCGATGGCAGCCATTATATGCCCCTAAATGTAATGAATGTACTTTTTAAGACTTCTATCATTATTTTTCCAGTGCGTGTCAAATAGGAAATAAGGATGTAGTCAAAATACTCCTAGAAAGCGGCGCCGACGGCCGCTATCATCCCGTCACGAAATACTCCCCATTGTACATCGCCTGCAATCACGGCCACGTGGAGATCGTCGAGGTTTTGCTGCAAAAGTTTCCAGAACTTGTGCAGGTACAGCACATACGAATGTTTACGAAAACGAATGAGTAGTTGTTAAAAACCGCAATTTCCCAGCATCACACCGTCGAAAAATGGCTGCCCATCCACGCGGCGACAGTCAACGGCCACGTGCGAGTTTTAGAACTTCTGCTCAACTTCACCTATCCGGAGCATTTGTTAAAAAAGTTTAAGTGAGTGGAGCGCACTCGACTTGATGCGAATCGCTTGAATATTTCATAAACTAATTTCCCCAGAGACCCAACACGTCAATGGGAATATTTCCTCCCGTTCGACATCAACGAACGGGACGAGAGCGGCCAAAACATCCTGTACGTGGCGTGCGTCCACGGCAACAAGAAAATCCTCAACGCGATACTCAAACACAAAGTAAAAGCGAGCCGCATCAAGGGGGTACGTAGTGTGTGTAATTTATGTGCGTTTCTCCGGCGCGCAACATCGCGGTAAAAGTAAAGTTAGAAATGCGCGTTGAATGTGCCAACGAGCGTGACACAATTAGCGCGCTCGGTCGGTTTCATTTTCGCCAGTAAACAACGCGGAGTGATTTGAAGCAACCGCGAATCTATACCTCTAACAAAAGTTAGCTATTGAAGACTTAGTTTGAAATACGGCGAAAAATTATGAAATTGTCGTTCGTTGGCGTAGGACGAAGACGCGACGCCAAGCTCCGAAAATAGCGCGGCGCTGATCAGCCCGACGAAACGGCGCGTTTCCAACGGGATACACGCCATCTTGGCCAAGTTGAGTTTGTCGTCGGAGGGCGCCTTCGAACAGAGTGTAAGCATCCGCACAAAGTTGTCGTTTTGTCGAGAGTGGATTCACTACAAAACTTCTAACTTTCTAGAACGATCCCGACGTTAGCTACATATCGCCGTTGCGAATCGACATGTATTGCAACAACAACACGGAAACGGCGCTCCACGCAGCTGTGAAAGGCAAGCAGTACGATATCGCGTTGAGTTTGCTGGATGCGGGTGCGAATCCGAACATGATTATCAAAACTCATTTGGACTATAACGAGGTAAACAGAATGCAACACATTAAGCAGCTTTTTGACCACACCAATGAACATTTCTAGGGAATCAGCTGCTGTTCGATAGAAGACGACCTGAGCTCGGGACAGTCTACGGCATTGATGGAAGCTTGCAAAAACCGCGATGTTCCGCTGGTCGAGCTGTTGCTAAAATGCGGCGCACGCGATGACGAGTGCAAAGCGCTGGCCGTCGTCGTTCAAAACAAGGACGAGGTCCTGACCGCCAAGTTACTGTCGACGAAGGTATGCTAAGATTCAAAATGGCGTCCTTGGTCGGCCGTTTGGAAAAGGCGTTTCGGTGCATTGCAGGCCCATCCCGATCCGGAAAACAAGATCAACAAGAAGGCGATGACGGAGAACATCCACTCTTCGCAGTTTTCGATCTTCTCCAACGTGACGAACCTCACGTACAGCGCGATATTCCCCAACACGCCCACGATGATCAATTGGCACAATCAGCGCTGCCACTTGAAACAAATCCGGACGCAATGGCTCGCCGACGCCGCGTTGCACCTCAACGGCAAGCTCAAAGCCAATCCCCGATGTTCCGATGTCGCTCTGTACGCGATCACGCGCCTGGACATTTCGAACAACTCGTTGACTTCGGTGCCCCAAGCCGTTTTCCAGCTGTACAGCATAAAATTCCTGAACGTTTCCCAGAACAAGATTGAGAAGCTGCCGCCACCGCCGGAGAGCTGGGATAGGAAGCTGCACAGAAGTAAAAAGAGTCAGAAACTCGAGGCGAACTATCAATGCCCCGTGCTGGAGGAGCTGTATTTGCAGGACAATCGCCTGGATCACATACCCGAGGCGATATTCCGACTCCCCAACTTGGTGACGTTGGTCGTGTCGAATAACAAGTTGCAGTCGTTGAGTTACAACATGTGGACGGCGCCAAAGCTAAAGGAGTTGAATGCTAGTTTTAATTTACTGAACAAACTACCATCGAATCCGAACGATGTAAGTTCATAGGTGAATACACGCCACAAATGCATCGGTAAAACGGCGTTCGTGTTTCTAGAATACCAAAGATGATTGTGATAGAATGAGCATAAGCTCCTCCGACAGCCAGCTATCGATTCACGCCGAGGTTGATCTAGAAACCGAAATACATTCCGACACCGACGTGGAAATCGAAGACGGGAAGCAGCCCGTTCGATACAGGAAAAAGGATCGTTCTCTAATGTAAGCTATCACTATCGATTAATGCCAAAAGTAACTTTAATCGAGGTTTTTCCGCTTTCCAGTCAAATGGACGTGACGAAGCATCACATCTGGAACAAGACCGTCGAGGTGACCGAGCAGATAATGCACAACGACGAATCCATCACCGAGAGAGCTTCACAACTGTCCAGCCTAAACCTCGCCCACAACCTGTTCTCCGGCATTCCGGTGGTGCTGCCGTGCCTGGCCGTGAACCTCACGCGACTGAACATGGCGTTCAATTCCTTGCGGTCCATGTCGCACATCACAAGCTATCCCAGCTCGTTGAAACAGCTCGACTTGAGCCACAATCAAATCAGCGTCTGGCCCAGTCTTCCCCAGGTGGAAGCTCAGGACGAAATGGAGCTGGCGAACCTCGCGTGTTACTCCCATTCGTGCTGCAAGGACAAGCTGCCCGTGATGGCGCGTCGGCAAAGCGGGCGATCGGTGAGGAACATCGTCCTGCACACGGTGTGCTCCCATCGCCGACACTTACGTCTGGATAATCTACGTACGTTAATCCTGACCGATAACCATTTGAATCGGATACAATTGACCACTGACGACGATGGCGACTTCAGTAATATCGAAGAGGACGACGATCGCGTAAGATGGCCCCATCAGCAAACACTTTTCTGGACTGTAATATTTGACCTGCTCCAGGTGTTGATTTCTGGTAAACAACGTCTGATGTTTCCGAACCTCTCGATGCTGGACATCAGCAACAACAATCTTCGCGAGATACCATCTAATATCTACGAGCTAAACAATCTCTCTTGTCTAAACATCAGCGGCAACCAAGGTGGATAGTTTTTGGCACTAGTTGCGTGGATAAAAATAGTAACCGCAACCTATTTATAGACATCAACGAACTGCCGCCGCAGATGGGCCTGCTCTCTCGACTATGGAACCTCAACACGCGCGGTTGTTCCTTGCAGGAACCCCTTAAGTCGATGATAGAGAGTAAGAAATACAAGACGATGGACATCATCGGCTATCTCAAGTCCGTGCTGGAGGACGCTCGGCCCTACGCGCGAATGAAGCTGATGATAGTGGGCATACAAGGCATCGGTAAGACGAGCTTGCTGGAAGCGTTGCGGCAGGAAGGGATCAGCAAAAAGAAACCCGACGTAAGTGTAACTAATTTATCCTACGAATGCTACCGCCAAATTGCATTTTCAATGGTGCACCCTTCAGCACTGGGTCAAACGCATGGGCAACAAAAATATCAATGTGAAGACATCTCGCGGTACCAACATGTCCACAGTCGGGGTGGATATCGGCGACTGGGTATACGAAAAGAAGATCCGCAATCAGTCCTCTCATGGGCCGGTCATTTTCCGCACGTGGGACTTCGGCGGGCAGAAGGAATACTACGCCACGCATCAGTATTTCCTCTCCAAGAGGAGTCTCTACTTGGTCGTGTGGAAGATCAGCGACGGTTACCGTGGCCTCAACGAGATACTGCAATGGCTGGTAAACATTCAAGCTAGAGCGCCGAATTCGCCGGTGTTGATCGTCGGAACGCACTACGACGTCGTGCAGGACGCCAACCCGAACATATGCGAGGAATACCAGCAAGTGATACGCGAGAGATTCATCAACGTCGTCGACGCGGAAAAGTGCGGCCTGCCACGTGTGCTGGACACGATAGAAATCAGCTGCAAAACGCGCCACAACATAAAACTCTTGTGCAACTTAATCTACGACACAGTGTTCAGTTTGCGACCACCGGGGAGCAAGGAATTGCTGCTGGAGCAAAAAGTCCCCGCGACCTATCTGGTCTTGGAGGACGTCGTGAATAATGTCGCGGCGGAAAAACGCGCCGCCAGTTTAGATCCCGTGTTGACGGCCGAGCAATACCGGAGCATAGTGACGACCGAAATGCAAACGCGACACAACCGCACCTTCAGGGACGCAGGCGAATTACACCAAGCCACATTGTTCCTGCACGACAACGGCGTTTTACTGCACTACGACGATGCGACACTGAAGGATCTGTATTTCCTCGACCCGCAGTGGTTGTGCGACATGTTGGCGCACGTCGTCACCATCAGGGAGATCAACCCGTTCGCGCGGAGCGGTATCATGAAACTGGACGACCTGAAGCACATCTTCAAAGCTTCCAACATCGGCCCCATGGATAGCCGAGGCTATATAGTCAACCTCCTCAATAAATTCGAGGTGGCCCTCACTTGGGACTCGCGAACTCTCTTGATACCATCCCTGCTACCGTCAGAGGAAGACATACACAACGCGCAAATGTATCCGGGGCAGTTCCACCCGATGGTCAAGGTGAAGGTACCCCTCAGATCGCGCGGATGGGCGGTGCGAAATAAGAAGATCACCGTCAGCGCGAAATCCATGCTGTATAGAGACAGCAGCGCTCC